>WAAE01010674.1:0-42525 GCA_013400495.1 Nicator chloris
GGAGCAAGCATCAGGGATTTGTGCTTTGAAGCATGCATGGTTTCAGATGGAAATCAGACTGTAGGCAGTGATGAACACCATTGACAATGGAAGTTTGTGGCTTAAGGTTTCCATATTAAAAAGACACTGATTAAGGTTAGGCAAATCTTCAGACTAGGTATATTCTTCATGATTAACCCATGAAATTTAATTTCAAGAAGCTAGTGTAGGGTTAGATGTGACTGTTCAAACACTACACAGTAGATTTTCAGTTTCTCACTGACTGCACTCCAACAGGTCCAGTACTCGAGCTCTAAGGCAGAGTTTGTGTCCTGCAGTAAGAACTGCCCTTTGTGCCCAGGTCTCCTCAGGCTGTTTATTGCACCCTGCAGGTCACTCTGTGCTCCAGAAATAATGACAAACACTCTGCTCTGTTGGGTTGGCCCTCGGTGAGAAATAACACATCCCTATAAACTGAAGGGACTCACAAAGAGTAACCCTGTTGACCTCTGTGGACTATCAGTGTTTCCTGTTCACCAGGTCAAACCATTTTTTCACCTCCTTTCTGCCCCTCAGTTTATCCTCACTGCAAGGTGATTCCCTGCATTCCACCTTTCAGACTGAGTTTTCCAGCACACAACCTCCACTGCACCTGTCCCTCATCCTACTGAGTAAAATCAAAGCCAGAATTAAGAGCTGATATAGAAACATCAAATTTATCCTTCAGACTTGAGGGGACAGAAAAAAAATTAAATTGACAGCTCACTGTCATGTTTAAGTGTGTTGGAAGACATTAAGTTAGAGTGAAATAGATTTTCCTCTAGGTATGGCAAGAGACTTCTGGCTTACCTGCCAAGGAATCCTCTGTGATAAAAAACAGAAGTTCTTGAAAAATTTTATTTTCTGTGGGTTTCATTGCTTTAAACAATCAAAAAATCCCAAAAAGAACTGCAAAGTGTAAGTATTGAATACATTTAATCCGTGTGAGAAGCTACTATACATATTTCCCACACATAAATACACAGAAGACAATACAGTGTCCAGAAGAATGATTCCTATGATACATACCAACCTTTAAAACACAAAGAACAAAATTGGGTTAATCAATATGCAATGTACACTGACCTGAGTAAGATCTGGAATGTCACCCTGATCAATTCCAACTTGCTGGGTTTACAAAAAAAGAAGGGAAAAAAAGTACATTACTACATGCAGTGGCAATGAAAATAAAAACCAGCAGTGTCTGAATGTTACACAGAAGCTATGTATAAAAGGGATATTCATAATTTTATGAACTGGTACAAGTTTCACAAGGAACACAACTTGGAAATCACAAATGCATTACACTGCATCTCAAGGCAAACTCAGCTTTTCATCCAGCCTAACCTTCATGCAGAAAAGCCTGCTAGAAGCATTAGAAACAGCCACATTGCTTACTGAAACTAGTTCTCAATTTTTAAGCACTTACAGTGAAGGAGAGCCCTATAAAGATCTTTAAATAGACTATAATAACCAGTTTATACATTCTGGAGCATTCATAAAATTTATAATGATGCTTCAGGAAGTTTACTATGTGGTCTGGCTAATAAAAAGGATTCCCAAGAATCCCACTCCATGTTAATAAGCATACACAATCTTTAAAATACCTAATCTCTGTAATAATTTCTTGTATAGTGAAGTTAAGCAAACAATCTGTTTAAAAGTGTTTCTATGAATATTGATACTGTACTAATACAGACAGCTAAATTATATCCTTTCCATACACATAGATTTATTTACCTCTGCTACTTTGAGGAACTCTGACAATTTGGTCATTCTGGCTAGAAATTTTTTGTAAATATCCAAGCCTTCTTTGCACTGGTTCTTCTTCATATCAAAATATCTTTCTGAGGATGCAAATAAAATTCTTTATAATAGAGGTAAGATAATATCCTCCCCAGTAAAAAGCTGACACAGTGTTATAGAAGTTAATTTGACACAAGCTTCAGTAAGAGAACAGACAGCAGTAACTCAAACCTATTCAGATTTTCAAGCTTACAGGAATACCTGAAATCTTATAGTAAGTCAGTCAATACAAAGCCACTGATTTTTCAGTTTTAATGTATTAAACTATAATGCAAAAATTTATTAAACATGGATGTGCAAAATGTTAAATTAGGTATTATGGTGAATATTTTCAAAGAGTCAGCTTATTAGCTGGCAATGAGACAAATTATTTTATAATTTGAGAATATTCCTGGTATTTATTTACCTTCTTAGATCCTGTATCAATACATTTTGATATTGAAGTGGCCACATATACTGAACTGTCCTACCAAAAGGAGCATCAACCACATCCTTGACTTTTTATGGTTTTGCCTTATATACTTATAAATGTGGCACTGAGTAAAACCTAATGGATTAACAGAAGAAACTGATGGTCTAATTCATAAATTTGCTTAGATAGTAATGAAAAGGCTTTGCAAAGAGCTTATCACCCTTAAAAAAACCCAAACCCTACATCTCATCAGCTCAGGCAGATTCAGGTACCAGTCAAAGGTGACCAGTCAAGCTTTAAAGAAAGTACAGGAAAACATAATTCAGCCATACTGTGAGTATATGAAATACTCAAAACACCACATATCTCACCAAACCTTTACAGTCCAATTGCAAAGGTTATCCATTGCACTTTCATGGTATTTTTGTTTCAGTCTCACCAATCACCCTCTCATTTCACTTTCTGTTTCAACATGTATTCTTCCAGGGCAGCAGTGGATGTGTAAACCTATGCTCCTGGTCACTAAAACTAAGACAGGCTTCATTTAACAGCAATAGAGCAGAGACAATTTATTAAGAAACTGTGGTCAGAAATTGTCCATGTTCCTTAGTTTTCTCAATATCTTTCACAAAATTCAAAAGCTAAAAAAATTCTCACATACCTAAAAGATTAATAATCCCCTCATTGTATGCTGCAAAAAGTCTAATGGAATCTTTAAAGAGGAGCATAAAGGCAGCATTTATAACACCATTTGTTAGTTCATTTGGATTTGCCTGTGTAGAAAGCAATGAGAAAGTAAATTAGTATTTAACAAAATAATGAAACTCTCACTTCAAAATGAGAGTGTGTTACTTAACACTGAGCTTAAAGTGCTTACATCAAAATCAAGGAGTGCATCCAGCTGGTTCTGTATGATTGGAAGGGTTTTCAGAAGCTTTTCAGGATTCATAGTTCTCATCACTCCATCTATCCTACAGAGTAAAAGATACACATTTACAAGATACAGAGATCCCAGCACACATTGTATTGCTTCAACAACACAGTATTGCTTCCAAGGGGCAAAAGAACACCATTCTGTGCCAAGCTCAAGAACAACCGTGCTCCTCCTTGTCCCACCCCCTGCAGCAGGAAGGATCAAACAGAAGTAGCAGTAGTAGTCTTACCCTCTTTTCATTTTGGTGAAGTCAACTGCTACAAGTCGATATGAAAGTGCTTTTTCATTCAAGTATCTGCTGTATCGCCTGATGAAGGTAGACATATCATAGCCTGAAAGTTAAGCATTTGTAAGTTAGACATTTTGAAGGGGTAGTTTTTCAGTTCTTTTCAAGAACTGTTCTCCTACCAGCCTATTTTACATCAGCTTGCATAAAGTCCTTCCTATGCACTTTCCAGAATCTTGAGATGTGATAGCTCCTTCCCAAGTTCCTAAGATTAGGAAAGCATTTGTTGCAATTACGAGAATAAACACCTAAACACATTAAAATATTAGACAAGAACTGAGCATAAAAGATTAGGCAAGCACCAAGCAGTTCTTGTTAAGATGTTCTTGAAATTAGAATAAAAATGTATTCCTAGTAAAATGCTGAAGAGTTTGGTAACTTATCTGCCACCCCTCAAAAGCCACATAAAAACCTAAAAATGTGTTCTACCACTAGCAAGTAATTAAAAGACTCATCAGAGATATGAAGAAGTTCTCCCTATTTATACAGCATATCCTAGTTAACATTCCATGCACCTTAACAGTAAATATTTACTCCTGAGGCTTTAAAATACAACAACAAATATTATTACTGTGCTGATAATTCATCAGGTTTATTCTAATGAGCACCAAGAGCTCACTTTGCAAAATTTACAGCTGTGTGTGCAATGCTACATGTATTTCAGACCTAGGTAACTCCATCTCACTTTACCTATGTCTACATTCGTGGCTGGACATTTTTTAGTGTCTCATGCAATAAAAACCAAAACACCCTTCCATTTAAATGTCATTCAGCTCCTCATGTGCACTGACACATGCACCATCACAGAAAAAAAAAAAAAAAAGGAAAAGAAAAGCAGAGTTATTTCCTTCAGTGAAAGTTCCTTACCCTGCATGGCACTTTTGTCCAGGTAGTTATTTAAGTTGAACAAAGTGTTCCGGGATGCCAGATACTGGATAAAGCGCTGTTGGTGAAGAAAAAGTTGAGAATGTAATTGTTGTGAGAGTCAAAACATAGAAGCATTTTACAAGCAAGCTATGCTTACCTTGTCACTGTTTCTAGTAACCTCTGTCTACAATATAAATTAGTTAAAAGGGAAAAATTTAGAGGAAAACCTGAAAACGCTCATTAACAAAGCCTCTGAAGTCCAAAACTCAATTTGGCAAAAATATAAACTTAAACTAAACAGAGAGACATCACTGCTCATGAATAAAATACAAATAATTCTAGAGGAAGCTGCCTAGTTAACTTTGTACTTTAGAACAGACAAGCTGGAAAACACCAAATAAAATACTACTTGCATTTTCCAAGCTCCTGAAGTTTGACATAGCTCAACTGCTGTAGTGTGAAGAGCACACTGTGTTTTACAGGTCATTTCAGTCAAGTTCACAGAGCTTTGCAGAGAGGAGGAACACTAAGCTTTCACAGCAGTTTAATGGCTGGAAAGCACTTTTAAGAATCATCACTTCAACGTTACCAGTGGTCAGCAATCATTTCTTAGCTCAGTGACCACACACAGGTTCAGGACTGTCACCTGACCAAAGTTTAGCTTTTAACAGAAGGCTTGTGCAAGAGAGGCTACACTTGTAACTCCATGTTATTGACTAGGAAGCTTTGAATAAATTGTGATGAAATAATTTAGGTGAATTAAATGCAGCAGTACGGTGTTTCAGAGGAATGTTAACAGCAACAACATATGAAACCCAGCCCATTAGATGATGTCTTGCAAGATCAAATATTCTAGTCACCATATTCCTCTCCCCTTTAGCAAGTATTCTTTCTTATCTGTTATTAGGTTAGCTGTACATTTATGGAGTGCTAACATGTCTCTTCTGCTGTGCTCTTACTGATAAGCACTACACTAATGAAGTAAAGCTCATCAGAACTTTTCCAAACCTTTATTCTAGAAAGGTCACTCATTATTCCCTCACAGACCAACCGAGATACCTGGAGGTAAACTGCAAACGCTGATATATTTTGGTATTGAAATAATGAAGGAATTTTTTTTTCCTCTGGACAAATACTTTAGAGCCATCAGCAGAGGAAAAACAAAATCTTTGAAAAACAAGAAGTACATATCTAATGCTTTACAGACTGAGCCAATTTTTTTAAAGCTGTCAAGTAGGCTTGAACAGAATGAATAATGTCTTACCTCATTTCCATACATCATGAGGTGGTGTGTTGTAATTAGAGCTTTGAACACTACAACCCAGCTACTGTTTGCAGTTCTCTCAAAGAGTGTATCTGCCAACTGTGGAATATTCACATTCATTTCATTTGTGCACTGTATTAGATCTAAATTAAAGGAAAAAAAATCAAAGCATTACAACGAGTTACATGCTCAGAGGATCAACATGTTATTTTGTGGGTTTTGTACACTGAGAATTCATACTGGAAGCGTTAACTGCAGTTCTTTGTTTAAGAAATAATTGAGCTCCTTTACTCTCCTTGCTCAGATTCACTACATTTTACTGAAACACCCAAAGTATGAACTTCAAAGGCAATTCAATAATTTTACAGAGTACTAATATCTCATCAATAAATAATCTGTTCCATTGAAATGGAGCCCAAATTAGTCTCTGAAAGCCAGTGTGAGGAACCTTCTGGATGCTCAATGCTCGAGGCCACTCAATCTAACCAAAAAAACGAAAATCTGAGAAGCAAGGAAAAGCTGAGACATCCCAACCTCACGAGACCCACAGGCAGCTCAACCCTGCCACTCTGACCCAGGCCTGAGTACTCACACATGATGGCAAATGAGATGCTATCAATCTGTAAAATACAACTCTTTTCTGTAAGAATTAAGAGCAAGAATTTGCATCTATCCACCCTTCCACTTAACTTAAAAACACCTAGTCACAAGCCTACTGAGTATTTTGTGATGGATCATGGTAGGTCTCAGGTTTTTGTATAAAAAAGCTCTTTGTGTCCTAGACTGACAATAAACCCAACAGTAGAACATTAACTTGGGAGGTCAGAGACAGGGAGGTTCAAGACTCTGCCTGAGATTTAGTACAAAACCAGAACAGGCTGCAGCAGACACGAGGGAAGAGCACTTGCCTGAGAAGGCTAAAGAAGGTACTTGCTGAGAAAAGGGCAGAGAACTGAATCCAGGACTGCTCTAAACCTCTCAAGACATGCACATCAGACATTTATTCTCTCTCTGTGCTAAATCTGGCTCAGGTGTGATCAAAGTACACCCTAAGGACTGGGTAAGGCCAGTAAAACAAACATCTGGTTTGAAAAGCTTCCTCTGTGGCCTCTCATTTAAGCTGAGCCTGTGAGCAGCCCACTGGCAGCAGAGCCCACGGGCAGCAGAGCCCACGGGCAGCAGAGCCCACGGGCAGCAGAGCCCACGGGCAGCAGAGCCCACGGGCAGCAGAGCCCACTGGTGTTTGTGCAGCTTGTCTGGAGAAGGACCTGGAGAAGGAAGGGCAGGTGCCGGGGGAGCAGGGCAGCGACTGAGTTCCGAGGTGTTGGCACCACTGAGACAGACAACTGCTCTGCCTGAGCAGCAGCAGGGACAGGACACACTGTGTCATCACAAGCACTTGAAATGTCAGCTTAGAGCTCACTCACTGATAGTTTAGGACAGTATGTTTCACAGAATTATTGCACTTAAAATTTGTATCTTTCTAGTGCACAGAGTATATTGCAGGTGGACCTTGACTAAAGATTGGTTTATTAAGAAAAGATGCTTTGATTAAGGATTGCTGTTTAAAATAGTTTAATAACCAAAGTAATTTTAACAGAGTAAAGAATTTTAGTATCTCATCAAGGTAAAAAGCTGTAAAATCCAAGTTCTAATAAGTTACTAATTTCATTCAGATGTCAGAGGTTTCCAAGTATGTACAAAACATGGAGGCTGGGATGAAAACTTTCACTTATTAGCAACACACAAAAATGTTGAAATAACTGCACAATAAGAAGAGCACCAGAAAGAAGCTTTGAGCAAATATACGTCAAAACCTTATTGCTGACTAGTATTCTAATAGTTCAATATCTACAAATGTGAACTTTCTCAAAACCCAAGTAATTTGTTCTGCTACTGCTCCCTTCTTATGGTTATGTCATCATCAGATGCTCTCTCAAATTAAGAAGTACTTTAATCTAGAAGTCCAAACAGTCTATAGGCAATTATTGCCCCATATAATGAAGCAAGTCCCAATCCCAGAATTTATACATAGAAAAATATTAAATTATAATTCAACAGCCTCATCAATTGAATGAGGATTTTGTTGTGACATTTCTAAGTAGTTCTCTCAAGACACATTAAGGCAACTAAGTCTTCCTAAATCAAATCAGTTTATATTCAAATATTGTAGAAATACATGGGAAATACTGATCAGTATCTGAGAACAGCAGCTGCTGTGTCTGTATCCCACACAGAAATGTTACAGGACTATTTCAAGTCCTACTCTCAGTTTATAAAAACCAATCAACTAACCAACAAAACCCCAACCAACAAAATCTCAAACTCTTTCAAGAGCAATACCTATAAAACTAGGTAACAGTTAAAAAAATTCCATTGATCTGCTGAGGTCAAAGACCACACAGCCTATCAAAAATATTAATTCAGCACAAAGTCCTTTGCCTTCACATAACCAGTCAGCAAGTCAAATTTTTCACTGAAAATTTTTCAATATTAAATGTGCTTATTACTTAACAGATGAAATTAGGATGGAAGATCCAGGTTAAAAACCAAAATCTTGCTGCTCTCCAGTCAAGCTAGCCAAGCCATTTTCATTCCTATTTTGCCAGTGCTCCCCAGAAAGATTTCTGTCCTGTCACCTTTCCTCAAGCTAAGGTCTCCCAGGAGATGTTCCAGCAGACCCCAAGATGATGCCAACACTGGGAGATCCTCTGCACATTCTAATGTCTGCTACTGAGTGTTCTTACAGTGCTGCTCAGGCACAATGTGACAGGAATCCTACTGTTAGCACCTGCATGCAGTGCTCTAACTGGTGAGCTCTCCCTAAGCCCCACACCCACAAAACAAGTTTGGCTAATGCCAGAATAAAGGTTTACTTCCACAAGAAGCCATGCAGATGTCTTCTGTCAAGTGCCAGTAACAGTGGTGCTGACAGAGCTCTGCTGTATTTGAGAAACTCTTTTGTTATTGTTTCATTCTCAAGTGTGGGCACTCCGTGTAAGATACATGTCTGTCCATTTCCAAAGGCAACCAAAATGAAATACTTCACATAGGCAGGACCACTAGGAGTCTAATTCAGGCTGTGGCTGAGGTTTGAGGGCTGGAGTGAGCTGCCAGCCCCAAGCACTCGAGACGTGCTGAAGGCAACACTCCCTGGCTGCCCTGAGCACAGTTTTTACAGGGGGTACTCAGCACAGCGTGGTCTTTGATTCCAAGATCTCCTTCAACACCCAAGCACATAAGTCACAGTTACCAATATTGAAGAACACATGCTTAGACAAACAAAATGTCTCTAAATTACTAAACTAAGCAAAAAAATGGCAGTTCATTTTACAGGCCAAAACTGGTCTTAAGAGTGTGTTGCAAAAGAGCAAGTTTAAAAATAAGGCTACTTCAAGGCTTCAATAAGGCTACTTGGGGTAATTTTAAAAATTATTATTTTACAACTAGCAATAAAAATAAAGCTGGCATTACACTTTAATTCTATAATTGAGATATATAAAATGAAATGCAAGTGCCATTTCTCTAATATGATTCTTCTAAGCCTGCAACAGAGTATCTCTATAGAGACAACTGTAGGGATGTATTACAGCTGCTGGCACAGAGGGAAAAGGCTATTATCCCATACATATGGGAGTATACAGGAACACATGCACCTGAGAGACTGACAGCTGGGCAACAGTAACGTGGATGTTGGCAGCAAAAACTGAAATGAAATGCACAGGGTGAGTGATGCTCATTTTCTTATTGCAGTACTTATATAAACACTTCACAACTCAAAGCATTTTACCAATTACCCAGAGGAATCCTTTCAACTGCAAGTGAAACTGTGGTGCTATTTCTGCAATGGAATTTAGAAACATGTTAACATCACACAGGGAAAAAAAAAAAAGGGAAGAAATATGAAAATAAAATAAATTTTAAAAAATCTAACAGCTTTAAACCAGAAGAATACCATAGGGGTTTTCAAGCAGCCTGGAAGAGCTATGGAAATCCTACTGCCTAGAAGAGTACTCAGTATTTCTTTTCCACAACTCATCTGAAATACTGGCAACATCATCTATGAAGCTATATAGCTCTTCAGAGAACAGCATGCATAAATCCAAATAAAAACAAGATAAAATGTACATATATCAGGTTTTTGGAAAATTCTCAGCCAGGCACCGACAAAAACTGACATACTTTTCAACTTTTAAGTAATAGGAAAAGTCATAATTTTCTTGAGCCAGGAATCTCTCTCAAGAGAGCTGTAAATACATAAGATAAAGGCAACCATAACAGTTTAATATTCATGTATTTCTTCCACTTTGTCACAGGACTGAAACTGCTCTAAGACAGATGTAAGAATTAAGACCATTTTCCTCAGCCCCAGCAGTCTTAAAGAAATACATTTTCTTTTAGAAAGTTGCCTCATAGATGGCACATTACAAAAATGTAGAACACCAGAGCCACGTTAACCAACTTTCTCAAAGTAGCCAAGGAATGCAAAAAATTTTGCTGGAAGACTTAAAAGATAGCACTCAACTGTTACAAACATTGTTATGCCCAAGTTTGCTCATAGTGCACATTTGAGAGCAATCTTTAAATTTCAGTTCTATAATAACAGCTAAATCTGAATTTTGAGTTACTTTACCACAAGCAAAGCAACTCAGCTAATTCTGTCTCACTCCCCTACTGAACAAGGATACAGGACAGATAGCCCATAATGTTTTTTTAAAAAGTTATATACAGCCCCCACTTACAGATCCCAACAACATTAACTACTTATTTCGTTCAGGTTAAATTTCCTCAGTTATTGTATTGAAAACCTTCACAAATTTCTAAAGAACTTCAAATGAATGACAGCCACTGCTCTGTGTAAAGAGTTCTAGAAAATGCCTTTGTCCTGTATCACAGCTTACACATCTCTGCAAGAACCACACTGCATCACTTGACAGTCAAAAGCTCTGGTTGCCAAAAGAAAGAATGGGCAGTGCCAGAATTACCACTTCTTAGAAGGTTTCCAAAGCTTGTATACATATGGGAGTTTTAAGTTGTGATTAGCAACATTAACTACCTTCCTCCTCCCCTGTGCTTCTGAAGTGGGCTGCATACAAGTTACACAGAAGCTGTTTTTCATTACTGTGTTAATTTAAAAGTTTAAGCTGCAATTAATTTAGGGGTTTGGTTTTTTCCAAGTTTTGGTCTACACACAAGTCTACTCTGGCAGTTACCTGCTTGGCTACAGCTTTAATTTATTCTTTTTTCTTGTGATTCTTCAGTAGTTAGACAAGAGGAGGTTTGCCTCCAGAAGCCCCACTCTGCTGCAAACCATACCCAGAAGGCTGAGGTAGTGACAGAATGCACACAAGGAAAGAACAGACAAGACCTTCAGGTGCTCCGTGAAGAGGAATGATCAGCCTCTATATAACATTTTATATTAGCCAAAAACATTACAAAATACTACAGAAATAGATCTGCTGACTTATTTAGGACACCATGACCTACTTTAAAAGGTAAATCCCCAAGTACGCCCATTGACATTGCTTAGATTTTTGGGGGTGGGTTTTTTGTGGGTGTTTTTTCACTCTTGAAGTAAAATATGACTATATTACTCAGCAGTTGTAGTCAGACAAACCACAAGGCTCTTCAATACCAGCTCAGACACTGCCTATGTAACACCTTTCTGTAAAAACCTATATTGTAACACCACAGCTTTTCTTGCTGAGGAAACTTGGCAATAAGGGGATTTTAAGAATTAATGTGAATAGAGGGCACAAACTGATACTCCTCCACAATCCCTGATAGAACTGCAGCAACTCTCAAAAAATTGTTCCTGGTAAATTGTTCCTTTTTCCTGAGCAGCAATTACAAATAATACCAGATGGTGCAGCATTTTGAATGATACACACACACACACGTAGTGACCAGAGTACAACTACCAGTTTTACATTAAATCTAAGCTATGTTTTCCTTCATACTGTACTTAAATTGGGAAGTACTTGCACTGTATCTTGGGAAAACATACTGTGTGATTTTTTTTTTCCAGAGATTACAGTATTTCATATCCACCTGCTCACATTTAATACAAGTAAGTCTTGTGTACAAGTGAAAAAATTAGAGGTGCTACTCAAAGGATTGCAGATATTTGAAAAGCAGTGCCTGGGTATGTTCAGTGAAGACAGGAGCATGTTCATTGGGATTTTTTAACCCCTTACAGACATATTTAAGGTACCATATTTCCCTTTTTTTTCCCTATCCCACCAAAGCATTCCTTTATTTCAGATACCGAGAGACAACAAGATTTTTGTCTGTCTTAGGCCAAAGTCTGAGCAAATGAATGACACAGAATACAGAACTCGTCTGACACAGAAGAGGACCTTCAGGAGGCTGACTTGACAGCTCTAAACAGCTTGGGATCAAAAGCAACTTGTTAGTCAAAAGGCAATCTCAGTTTATGGTATTCTCAAGTTAACAATTGTTCCATGTTTCCATTTTCTTATTTCGTAAGGGTGACTTACAGCAGATGACATTATTTCAACAATGTTTTCAAACAACACACTACCTCTTTTAAGATTCAGAAGCTTTCAAACTATTGAGCAAACTATCATCACTTTCTGGCTTCCTGTTATGTTGCCATTCCGGGACTCAAAGGTTACCTCATTTAACTTGTACCACAGGCAGAACACAAGACCAGAAGAAATAAGCTAACTTTAAAAAGGTACCTTGAAAAAACAAATTGTCAGTTACCCAGTTTTAAAGCTTTTAATTTCAACACAATAGCTGCAATGTCCACTACCGTAGCTGGATGCCACCCATTCAGATCAATAACAAACGAAAGATAGATTTGGCTGGTTTTAACTGTTTGATCCACGCCGAAAGCTCTCACACAAGCTGGTATGAGCAGACCAGTGTCACAGGGTCACACATCCCAACTATCCTCACACAATACAACTCAGAACGCTTCTGCCGAGAGCCTGAACCAGCAGCCCCTTTAGTACCATCAACTTGTACGAATCCTGCAAAACCACCAGCCTGTCTTTGAAGAAACCAGCAAAAGGCTCCAAGCCTTTTTTCCTCTCTTTAATGGAAACACACACACACGTTTATTTCGCTTTTACGAGCTGGAGAGCGGGTATGGTTCACAATGTACAAGGTTTGCGCATTTTCGAACAGTGAGACAAGTACTGCAATTGCTACTCTGTTACTATAGCCTGAAGCGAAGCAACACCACTGATTTCTGTAGATTTCAGGGGTAACTCTCTGCATCTTTTGTATAGACAAAGAGGTTTTAACATACTAAGTTTAAACGTATTAGCAGCAACACACTCTCAACCAGAAGAAACCCACCGATCAAGCTACGCCCTTCTTCCCTTTACCTCGCTTTTAATCTTTTACCTCGTTTCGCGAGCTATAAGACAGAAAACTACGATATTTTGGGAAGTGTTCGAAATATTTAAACGGCTGTAGTCCACGGGATGCACGGAAGGAAGAAACAGTGCTTAAAAAATTAAATTTGGGCTTGCAACAGTAAATACACCTTTTCCCAGGTGCCGGATTAATAAGAACCACTGTATCCAGCGCACGAGAGCTAAGCAGCTCTCACCGCGAACAGCTCATGGGGCTGGAATATCTTCGCTCCGCGGGCGCGACAGGCTGTTACAAACCTCGCTCCCTCCACGTGGAAAATAAGTTCTGGAGATCACGCCAGTCAGGTCCACCCAGATTTACAGGACACCCCCCTCCAGGCGCAAGCAGCCGGCTCTCCCCTCTCCCCCGCCCGTGGCCGGAGGGCCCGGCTGAGAAGCTGCCCCGAGCTCGGAGCTCCAACTCCGCGCCCACCCGGCCCCGCCGCCAGGTCCTACTCACAGTCCAGGTGCTTCTTCTTGGGGCCCATCACCTCGTGGGTCGTCGCCTTGCACACAGCCTTGGCGACGGCCGAGCCGGTCACACTGTGCTGCGCCGCCGTGATGCGGTCGGTGATGGACTGCCCCGACATCATCGCCGCGGCCCTGGCGGTGGCTCCGCCGCGGTCCCCCCGCAAGGCCGGGGCGGCGGCTCCCCCGCGGCCGGGGGCGAGCGCAGCCTCCCGGAGGAAGGGCGCCGGCGGCTCCCTCCGGCGGGAGCGCTCGCCGGGCTCCGCCTCAGCGGCTCCTGTCGGCCGCCGCCGCGGGGGCTCTTCCCGCTGCTCCGCGGAGCGGCGGCGATCGCTCGGCTCCCGGCCCCGCTCGGCGCTGCCACCTCCGCCCGCGGGTGCGCCCCGGCTTTCCCTTTCACATTACGCTCACTGACAAAATGGCGGCGGCCGCGGCGTCAGGTGACCGCGCGCCCGCCCCGCTCCCGCCCCGCCGCTGCTGAGCGGGGCCGGGGCCCGGCTGGAGCGGGGCCGGGAGAGGAGCGGGAACGGAACGGGGCCGGGAGAGGAGCGGAAACGGGAGCGGAACGGGGCCAGGATCGGAGCGGGAGCGAGAGCGAAGCGGGGCCGGGAGCGGGGCAGGAGCCGAGGCCGCCCCTCACGCCGCGCCTCAGGTGTCCGCGGGCGGGGGGGCCGAGGCGCTCCGTCACTCGCCGCCCCCGGCACCGCAAAATCACAGAATCCACTTGGATGGAAAAGACGTCTGCGATCATTGATCCCAGCCTGTGACTGAACACCACCATCTCAACCACACCATGGCACTGAGTGTTTTCTTAAACAGGGTCGGTCACTCCACCACCTCCCTGGGCAGCCCATTCCAACGTCTAAGCACCTTTTCTGTAAAGAAATTCCTCCCAGTGTCCAACCTAAACCTCCCCTGGTGCAGCTCGGGACCAGGATCTCTCGTTCTGCCGCTATCTGCCTGCGAGAAGAGCCCACTCCCCAGCTGGCTACAGCCTCCTCTTAGGGAACTGCCCGCCGGCTCTTCGTTCCGTGGGTGGGTGTGAATGAAAAATAAAACCTGCCGAGTCGTCACGGCGAGTTGGCGGTGGGAGAAGCACCGGCGGAGGAGCGGGGGCCGTGCTGAGCGGGGGTGGCCGAGGGGAATGACCGAGATGAGATTGTCATCACGGATCACAACGCTTTGGGTTGGAAGGGACCTCAAGGACAGTCCAGTTCCACCTACCTGCCGTGGGCAGGGACACCTGCTAGACGCGGTTACACTCGTTTTTGTGGTGATGAGTTTTCTCTTGCGGACTTTACTTTCAGAAGCAACTGAGCCTGTTTCAAGGGACGGTAGAAGCGTTTAGGTTGGAAAAGACTTCTGAGCTCATCGAGTCCAACCCTCAGCCCGGCACTTGCAAGCCCACCACTAAAACCTGTCACCAAGTGGTGCGACATTTACAGGTCTTTTAAATCCCTCCGGGGCTGGTGACTCCACCGCTGTCCTGCGGAGCCTGTTCCTGGGCTTGACGTCCCTTTTGGTGAAGAAGTTTTTCATAATATCCAATTCAAACCTCCTCTGGCACAACTGGAGGCTAATTGCTCTTGTCCTATCACTAGTTGCTTGGGAGAGGAGACTGAGCAGCAGCCGGGGTGCTGTGGAGCACTACCCACATGTAGCCAAAGCACTGGTGAGTTCTCAAAACCTTTCCATCTACTGATACCCAGCACAACCCTGTGAGGGCTGCCATGGGGGAAATCCATCCCAGCCAGACCCAGTACTGTGCCAAAAAAATGCAGCATCACTACTATTCAGTCAGAACAAACACTCTTCCCAAGCCATTCCACAGAGGAGTATTTTTTTTAACTTCTGCATTTATAGTACACTAATACAAGTGTGAACACTCCTACAAACAGAATATAGTACACAGCAACAGTTATTTTTACTTTGAAGTAAAAATACAAAAAGTAAGGAGAGTAAAAAGGAGGCAGTTGAATACAAGTGTTATAAACAAAAATCTAGCAGCTTCTGACAGTCAACTCATCTTTTAGGGTGCTGATTAAAACTGTATTGCTTACATTATCCCTAAAATGAAATACTCCATAAATATGTGGGTAGACTGCCACACACCAACCGCCTGCTATTGCAGTACACATATAAAAGTAATAAAGCAGGAAACACTTGCATTCACAGTACTGTCTATTTCACTAGTACATAAAACTTTTGTCTTTTCATAATATTTGTATGATATAGAGGGTGTTTCTTAAGTGCTTCAGCATATGCCTTATTGACTGTGAGATAACCACAGGGAACAAGGACTACTGAAATATCTTCTTACCAACTTATGCTTCATACTTAAACCACTGTTCCACTGAATGTATAAACCTAGCACACAGGTTTATACATTCTCATTAACTACTATCCCCTGTCCTTTAACAGACACTCCCATTCCGGGGGTTCCCTCTATTCCTCCAAATCTTCATAAGAACAGGCTATAGTTTGAGCCTGTCTTTCAAGGTGGGTGCTGAGGACAGGAGAAGCAGCATGTTAAGTTCTTGGACACCAACACCAGCGTGGTTTGTGTTATCATTGCAGTCACTCAATTCCTTGTGAAACTCTTTTTCAGCCCAGTTCATTCCTGGTAGTTGCTCCCTCTGTGGTGAGTATGTAGCACTTGCCTTGGCATCTTTGTGGCTGTGTCCAGAATAGTCCATTGCCAGGACTCACCGTTTCAAAACCCAGCCACCACCCTCTTGCAGGGGGATTTAACTTGCTTAATTGCAGCACGTTTCACATCCATGAATGACCAGTGTGATGGCCTCCATGGTCAGGTCCCCTCCTCAGTCATGAGCCCATCTGCATGTTCCGTCTCTCCCTAAATGTTTCATGGGCCCACTGAGCTCTACAAAGCTCGTGCTTATGCTCCTACTCCAGACCCACCTGACCTACTTTAATTTTGACAGTTTTGTCCGCTTGTTCATAGTTTCCATGTTTTTCAGTGATATGGTTTTGGGCATGTGATCATGCACGACGTGTCCCCAGAGGGATGTTTTCTGGCCATGCAGCCATGTCCTGCCACAATGCTGCAGCCCAGATGGGTTTAACCCTGTGCTCCCCTTTTCTTCTTCCACTGCTGTAGCCACCCACACATGACCCACCATCCAAGAGTCAGTGTAGAGACAGAGTATGGCCACTTTTCTCATTCAGCAAGGGCTCAGTTGAGTGGCTTTCAGTTCTGCAAATTGACTTGACTTACCTTCTCCTTCAGTGTCTTCACTGAGTTATCACGTGGGACTCCACACACAGCAGCTTTTCACTTTCAAAGGTTCCTTACAACATGACAGGTTCCATCAGTAAATAAAGCATAATGTCTTCCATCTTCTAATAACTCATTACATGGTGGTGCCTCTCGGGCACAATCTGCTTCCTCAGGCAATGCTTCAAATTCTCTGCCTTCTGGCCAGTCCGTGATCTATTCCAGGATACCTGTGCAGTTGGGTGGAGCTTGTTCTAGGGAAACAAAAATAAGGAAGCAGCCAACAGACTCTGTGACCCACACAGAAATTTGTAATTTATTATCTGCTGTAACTACAGCACACTTCACACAAATCCACCCTTGTCTTGGGCCCATGTTGGGCACCAAAATGGGCTGTGATGGGTTACATTGGCTGGACACCAGATGCCCACCAAGCTGTCGTATCACTCCCCCTCCTCGGCTGGAGGGATGGGGAAGAAATTAAAATGGAATACCAGTATACACTGCACAACCCTATGAGGGCTGCTATGGGGAAGATCAACTCTGTTCCAGGCAGACCCAGTAAAGTGTAAAGAGAACAACAAAGGCGAGCAGGGTCAGCAGCAGAGATGTCTCTTTTGATACCATTGAAAAGCACAATAACACTGAACAAATATTACTGGTCCTATGAACTGGGGTGTGTAATGTTGTGAATGAAGGATTTCTATAGACCTAAGGGCATAAATGCATTAATACATGGTCACTGATATTAAATTATTGAACATTTCCTCTGCTGGGAAAAGTTACAACCTCTTTAGTCTGACTGGCAGCAGGCAATTTCCAGCTGCCTTATTTTTGTTTTAAGGCTTGTAGTTTCTGGGAAAAAAAGTGATCTTGAATCTTCAAAGCCTGAGGGAACATCAAAACAGTAAGAAAAGAAAAGATGGAAAGATTAAATACACATTACAAATGTCTACATCTCTTTGGGCCTGTCTAAACAGGGAAGCTCTTTTGCAATAAAGAAGGGTGTGAGCTGAAGCACAGCAGCTATTCTGTACCACCTCCTCCCCCAGCAAGGACTCACTTATTTTGTTCTGTTGCAGAAAGCCTAAATTCCACATAAAAGTGCCTGAGTTGAGTGTTTCCCATAGCCATGGCTCTATCTTTACTCGATGTGCTGGTCAGGCCCAGATCTGAGTTCAAATGTCCCTCTTCAGTCAGTGCATTGACTTGCTCTGTGTTCAGGCCATCCTGTGCACCCCCTGGATGCCTGCAGGTAGAATCACAGAATCATTTAGGTTGGAGACGACCTTTAAGATCATTAAGTCCAGCCATTAACCCAGTTTTGCCACAGCCACCACTAAACCATGTCTCCAAGTACCACATCTACACAGCTTTTAAATATCTCCAGGAATGGTGCCTCCACCACTGCCCTGGGCAACCTATTCCAATGCTTGACAACCCTTTTGGTGAAGAAATTTTTCCTTATATCAAACCTAAACCTCCCCTGGCACAACTTGAGGATATTTCCTCTTGTCCTGTCCCTTGTTACTTGGAGGAAGAAACTGCCCTTCAGGCAGTGATGTGTGCCCAGGCTAATGCAAAAAGCCTTGCTCTTGGCCACTCCCCTGCACCTATGCTTTAGTTCATTTCAGTAAAGATGAAAAGTGGAAATGATATGTCAAATTTACATCTCACTCATTTTGCTGCCCTCTGTTTACTATAGGGCAAGTAATGCAGGCTTCAGCCAGGAAATGTGGTCCAGGCTTGGATGTATATAAATAGTGCTGGGGGATAGTGCAGGGGAGGGAATGGATGGTTCTGGGCTTCTGCCATGACTCAATGACACAGATGGTTTTCCAGGGAAATGAGTATTTTAGCAATGAGTAGTGAATGTGCTGCGGGCTGACTGTACCTAGAGCCCTGGGAATGCAAACAGTTTAGCAGCAGGTTTGTCAATAAATGCCATCTGCTGAGTAGCACTGCATCCAAAATATTGCAGAACCAACCTTACTGGAGGCTGTTGTTTTGCTGATAGAGTTGAGATTAAAATCTAACAATTAAATTTTTTTTTAATACTGTGATTGGGATCTGAAATTATAAAATTAAATTTATTCAGGCTTGTTCAATGCCAGTTTAAACCCAGGAGAGTTAAAATGTTGTCATTAGCATTTTTCCTGTAAGACATCTGCATGGAGGAGTGAGCTGTAAACAAGGCTGCTTCTCTCACAGTTCAGGCCACTGAAGTGTCTGAGAAACACCTTGATTCCAGGCTGCCTGCCAGGGAAGGAAACAAACCATGGCAGCAGCAGAGATGGGATTCCTGGGGGCTGAGATGGGGGCTTGAGGCTGATTTCCTGATCCAGCACTCCAGTCACTGACAATGAGTAATCCTTGCCCCAGCCTTTCTCCATGCAGGGGCACCAAGAGTTCTTTCTTCTTGACTCCCAGTTTTCCATGAGTTTTGCCAAAGCAGACTGCTTTGGGGATGTTTACTGCTGTCAGGTGCAGCTGAAATTGGATGAGGAGGTTTCTGGGAGAGAAACAAGGCATCAGCAACACCTAAAAAGCCAAATACCAGAAGGAGTTTCAATGTTAGCTAAGTAATTATTACCTGAACAGAGAGATGACAGGAACAAATTCCAAATGCAGTTGTCCAGAAATCCAGCTGGATTTATGGGTACCATATTCTGCCAGTCTCTTTTAAAGATCTTTGTTTCCCTCTCTCTGAGTTGTAAAGTGATGATAAGAAATTGAGGTCCAGAACTGGGACTCTCCATAGCTGGATTCATTCAAAACTTGCATAACTGCAAAATATGAGAAGATCAGATCATGAGCCCCTTCCTCCAGGACCTCACCTCAAGAGACCCAGAGTAGTGACTGGGTTTGTCTCAGGGCTCTTTTTGGACCCTACAAGATGCAAAAATTGTACACAATCCCTGGGCCTTTAAGCCCCTTTTCCAAGCACCCTGCAGACATGAAATTTATGCTCAACAGTGCAGGAATGCTAAAAACCACACACTGGTTTTCCCCTCTGCTATCACATGAGGGAAGAATGTCACACTTCCTCTGTCCCTCCCATTCAGTCCCTGCCAAGGCGCAGTGACCTGGGGCAGGACTTGGCTCTGGGAGCTGTCTCTCCTCTTCCCAGCCATTCCAGCTTCTGCCTCTCAAGCTTGACTGCTGGTGAAGTTTGAACTTTTAAATTGCTGACTTCGTATAGAGAAGAGAGAAAAGAAAGAGGAAAACAAAGAAAGGGAAGGAAAAACTAATCTGGAGTTATGCCACAGTTGCAAAAAGTGCTGGGAGGCAGAAAGGCAGAAGTCCCGTGGCTCCCATTGCAGCAGCTGGTTGCTGTTCCTGCCCTTAGGCTCCTCGTGTTCTTTGCAGGTGTATGGCTGTCAATAACAACATATTTGAGAAGATTTCTGATTTATTTCTGAAGCATTTCCCTGTGAAAGAATTTCTGTTTCGTGAAGAAGCTGTTCTGGTTTTGTCTACTGAGCAATTGACCAAGGCTCATGGAAGTCTCCTTTGCCTGATTTCTCTGTTTAATATTACAATTCAATGCTTTTTTAAAAGGGAAAACAAAATAAATACTACAATATGATGCAACTGGTGTAATCTAATTACAATTAATTATATTTATAATTATAATTACTCCAGCCTGTCCTGGTTTGGTGTGTTACTTCCTGAGTAGGTTTATGAGAAGGGTTTTGAAAAGCAGGAACTGAGTACAGTACCTCATACAAATTCAGGATCAAGGCTTAGGCTTGGAAGATTAGTCTTGGTGTAAGGGGGAAGGGCTCAGTTTTGGTTTTGGGACTGTCCCAGGACAAACCTTGTTTATTTTCCAGAACCACGTGTGTGTGTGTGTTTGTGTGTACACTGAACAGTTCTGATACAGACAGTCACTGCTGGTGTTAGCAGACACTTAAGGAAGTGTAATTGTCAGCTGAGGAAATGGTGTGGCTAGCCCTGCTCCAAACATTTCAGAGGGTTTGGGTTGGCAGATGACCCATGTATGGGTCCATTGTTTCCATCACCTTGGCATTCATTCCAGGGGCCTGTCTGTGATGGTGTGATAAGACAAGGTGTGATGCAGGTGCTGGAGCCGTTTGGAAAACGTCAGAGAATGCAGCTTGGACAAGCCTTGGTCGGGACCAGGAGAGCCATTTCCTGCCCTTACACTCATCATTTTAACTATAGACCAAATCAAACCTGCAGAAACAAGAAAGCCAAAATCATCAGCCTAATAAAATGATACAAATTGTGGACCAAAGCAGATTCAGTTTCCATCCCTGCCAAGGAAAAGGAGCATACCTGGCTTGGGGAAAAGGGATCTGGAGAGAATGGGGGGGTGGGGCTGATGGGGCTGTGCCATGGCAACAGAGGAAGGAGCTAGCAGCACAGCCTCCAAAAAAATATAACACTGCCAATGGAACTCAATCTTGTGTTAAAATCAGTTTAAAGCACTCCTGGAAATTACAGCCCATCAGGCATTAGCTTCATACCCAATAAATAAATGTGAACAAAAAATAACAATGAAAATGAGACATTTGGCTAAGCAGGAATAAATAGGGACAAAGCTGCAGATGCTTATAAAGGAAAATCTTCCATTTTGGTTCCTTAAGTGTGTCAGTGAAATGGAAGATAAAGGCAAGCCAGCACACACCTTTTATCTAGAGTTGCAAAAAAAAAAAAAAAAAAAAAAAAAACAAAAAAACCAAACCAAAACAAAAAACTAAACAAACCAGAAAAAGCCTTGGACAAATGAGCTCAGGCACTTGTGAGATGCCATCAAGGCATCTCACTGTGTTACTAAGTGCTCACAAGCCTCTGAAAAGCTTATCCTGAAAGGGAGAAACAGAATTAGATGCAAACAATAGAGTTACAAGTATTTTGAAACTGAAATGCTTGTTTGCAATACCTTGCTGATAGAATGAGCACCAAGTCAATGCCACTGAAACACAGCAGTTTCAAAATTGTCCCAGAGATGGATTTTTTTTTTTAACGTGGGACTAATTTTTAGTACAAACTAAAATAAACCAAATAAAGATATTTATTGAATTTAGCATTTAGCACAAACACTAAGAACTTAACCAAACCTGGGGTGTTCACAGAGGTAACTGAGAGCCTCTGGAGACAGATGAGAGGCTGGTCACCGTGGAGGAAGGAGCCTGAGCTGGTGTTGGCAGACTCTGGGTATTGGCAGGTTCCCACCCCGTGGCTGCTGCACCCACGCTCAGAGCAGCCCTGTGCCTGGGCACAGCCAGATACTGCTGCTTATCTCCCTGGGACAAGGAGCCTGGGACCCTGGAGGCGAGATATTTGCACCAAGACACTTCCAGCTCGTGCAGTGCTCACACCTCTGCCTTGCTGTGTGCCAGAACAGTGTGACAGCAGCACTGGCACTGCTGGTGTTGAGGAGCTGCAGAGTTGGTGTCACCAGTCCCATCCAAGTTCTGCAGTTCTGGCCACTTCTAGCAAACCAAAACCAATTACCAATGTTGCAGTGAATCCCACAGACAACATGGGAACCTGGCTGTAGTCATCCATCACTGACCTGACCAGGGAAAGGAGCAAAATTGTTAAAGGTGGCTGCACCTTATTTGTCTTAACCAACCCTTAAACCCCTGACCACAGGAGCCACAACATGGGCTCAGACCCCAAGATACTGAGAGTATGAGAGAGCACGAGAGAGCACATTTCCCACAGCAATAAATGCAGTTGAAAACTGAAGTCACCATGGCTGGTGTTGTGCATCATCCCTGTCACAGCACAAGCTGCTGCTGGTGGTCACACTGCTCCTGGGCAGCTCTGTGTGGGAGGAGGTGACAGGGAAAACAGGCATTTTCCTGTCCCTTTCCCAGTCAGCACAGGGAGCTGCTGGGGTGGGCACAGCCCCCAAGGTTTTGGTGTGCACAGGCACAGCAGAGCAGGCACTGGGCAGCCAGGCAGACACAGAAATGGAAATTCTGGTCTTCCCACAGGAATAGTGCAGCTCCAGGCCAGCCCCACGTGCCTCTGTGTCCCAGGGTAAGAGACAGATGTCTTCTGCTTCTGGACAATATATACATATATGTGTCCTCAAGCTATATATATATATCCACATTGTGGAGATAAATATCTTCTATCCAGATAGAGGGCTGCTTGCTTTTCAGTTCCAGTATGTACTGTTTCACTGGCAGCCCCTCAGGGCTGGGAGTCTTTGAGATGGCTTGTGAAGTGAAGAAGAAGCAGTAAGGAAGGTGTCTGACAGCAGCAGACATGGGGAGGAGGAGGAGGAGGAGGTGAGCCCTGCCTGACGGGTGTCCTTGAGCTCTGTCCTGTGTTTCTGACTTGGTGTCACAAACAACAACACATACCAGAAATTCTGGCTTTGATAAATCCAAGAGTCAGCCTTGGTAGAGGCAGACTGGACATCATGGACCTTGGCAGTGGACACTGTGGGGCTGGGAACAGGCAAATGCAGCAAGGATTCCACAGCCAGTTTAGCTCCAGCCAAAACAGCATGTGGACTGATTTGTTACCAAGCAGTTGATGAAAAATGCCCTTTTTTAGGTGAATTGCTTTAACTTGAGGGCCTGAGTCCTGGATTTCCCTTCAGCTCTGCCCGAGGCTCCAAGAGTTACTGCTGGACTTGTTTCCCTCTGCTGAGGGCACACGTGGATGTGCAGGGAGCAACAGGAATCCAGCTGAACTTCATCCACTTCAGTACCATCATCAACAAAACGTGGTCTGTGGTAACAGCATTTTGTTTATTTTCCTAAGAAATGCCCTCTTCAGCACGGAGGGGTAACATCTATTTGGAGACTTCCATGAAAATGACTCCAAACAACAGCTTGAGATCAACCACTTCCCCCTGAAAGGTTTCACAAGCTAAGATGGGAGATCAGCATTTAAGGTGGCAGTGGAAGCTGTTCCTCTTCTCTGCTTTGATAGCAGGAGAGGTTGGGTTTGGGTTTACCAGGTCTTGGCTGCAAGGACAAGAGAGAGATACCAGCCAAAAGAAATCCACAAAATCCACAATCCTCTCTCTCCCCTCTGCCTTTGCCTCGTGATGCTTCCTGAGGTTTGTGTGACAGATGGAGTGGCACACTTCACCTGTAAGAGAGAAGTAGCAATGTGGCAAGGTATCCTTGGTTACTTACTGCAGAGAGGACAGGTCAGCCAGAAGTGTCAGAGAGAGCCTCCTGTTGGGACACAAGCTTCCAGAAGGCTCCCTTGCATTCTAAACTCCTTTCTCAGGGCAGTCTGTCTGCAGACATAGACACAGATTGGCCAATGGTTTATGTCTGAGGGACTGTATGTGCCCAACCAATTCTTTGGATCACTTAGCTAAGATTTCAAAGTTTCAGCACACTTATTCTTAATTCACTTCATCTGATATGACAAGGATTCTCTCAGCCTCGGGGAGTAGGTGCTCCTGCTCAAGGGCAGCTGTAGTCCTGCAGCCTGCTGTGATGCAGGAGAGCTCAGCAGGCGTTGGGCTGCCTGCTATTTATGGAGTGAGATGACTGACTTCTGGTCATATTTACATTCCAGCCTTATTCTGGCTGGCACATGCTCAAGCAGCCCTCAGCTGTTGAGCAAGACTGAGGGCCCTTAGCTATTGGGGCAGATGTTATCTGTCCTCCCAGAGTCCAAAACCACCACAGCCACCACTGGTGGCTATTGCTTAAGCAGAAACTGGGGGAGCTCATGGCCATGGCTGGTTGTTAAAAAAACAGCAATCACAGCACAAAGTCTATTCCACAGCTACTGAAAGTCTTTGCCAGCACCAAGAGCTTTCTTTCATCAGAGTATTTTCCTTTTTTCCTCCCCTCTGCTCTTTGGGGTGACAGCCACCAGGCCAGGCATGAAGTGAACAGCAGACAAGAATTATCTCTGGATCTTTTGAAGGACAGATATTTGCATGCTTTCCAAGCCAAAATCAAAGGTGATATTTTGGGATGTGGGAGATGTGCTGCCCTGAGCTCCTGCCCACTTAGCCACAGGCATCTTTGGACACCTTGTGCCCACCCTAAAGGTGCTGCCAACCTCCCACCAAAGTGGGATTGAATGCACTGCAGGCTCCTGGGCTGTAATTTCCCAGTGGAAATGCAGGCAGGCATCAGGCACAGCAGGGCAGGGTTTGCATTTTGCTCAGCACTGTCTCACCCTGTGCCTTGCAGCTTTCCTCACTGGGTTTCCCCTGCCTGCCCTGCCCTTGGCCCTTTGTACTGGGGGGTTGGTGGGGAGGGGAAGCCAGCACCTCCCCAGGGCAGTGGCCAGATTACAATTTCACAAACAGGTTGCTCAACCCTGGGCTGGAGTTACAGATCCCATCTCACAGTGGTGGCTCTGCAGCACCGGGAAGCCTTTGTGTCAACGTTTTCCAAGCAGAGGACTCTGCTTGCTGCAGTGCAAGTGTCAGAGCTATCAGAGAAATCTGATTTTTAAGTATTTTCTGACCGTTCAGAGTTAAAAGGTTGTTGAGAAGGCACATCCCACCAGGTGCTAAGCTGCACTACTTGTAGGCAAGGCTTCTGGTGGAATATGGTTTTTTTCTGCCTCCTCCTGAGGCTGCAGGTTTCCCTCCCCCAGGTACAAGGCTGAGACTTTTCCCCAGGGTGCAAGCAGCTGGCTGTGTTTTCCTCTAGATCCACAGAGAAAAAGGAGCTTGCACAGGGCTTCTACACAAGCAAAGCCAATTCCCCAGGCTGGAGGCTGGTGGGCATACGGAGCTGTTCCCACAGCCAGGCACAGGCTCCATGCTGAGCTTCTCCCTGGCAGGACCTCGGGGTTTCCTTGGGCCACAGAGCTCCTTCAGCCTGCTGCTTCCCTGGGAAGCAGATCAAATTTTCCTTTGGTGCAAAAGTCAGATTCTGGGTGTGCTGATTGTGGAGATCCATCTTTATTTTTCCTCCCTGTCATTTTCTCTGTACAGGTCATGCAAGTTCACTCCTGAGCTGTCTCTGGTGCCCTGCTCAGCTCTGCCTGGGAAGAGGCAAAACCCCCCCTGTCCTCTGCAGAGCACATTCCTTGTGCTGACCAGGCAGAACAGGATGGATTTCCTTCAGTGCCATTTCCTGATGATATCTGACTAACTGGGGAGGAAGTGGAACCAAAGAAATGATGAATCTTCTATTTTTTTATTTTAAAGCCACTTTTAAAAAGACATCTCTTATTTTGAACTGTCAACAGCCTGCCTTGCTGTCCTGCTGCCTGCCTCATCTCCATGGATGAAATTTACACCAAAAGACACATAAATTTTCTTCTGGGAAGCCTTTACCATTTTGGGGGAACTCCACTTGCCAGTGTCAGTCCATTGGGCTTGCTCAGTGCTTTAAAGTAAATTGTTCATAGTCTGAATGAACGTACCCTAAGATGTGAGTGACCGAGTCCCCTGCTCCTATGGCCAAGGGCGAATCTCTCAGCCTCTGGGGGATTTTTGGGGCCCTCTGTGGCTGCTTGGCAGCAGGAGCAGCAGCAGCAGGAGCCAGGAGAGGGTCAGTGTGCCCCTGCAGCCCTCCTGGGGCTGCCTGCAGCTGGGCACAGCCCTGGCAGGGTACCCAGGCCCTGGTGGGGCACTAAGGCACAGCCCTGGCAGGGTACCCAGGCCCTGGTGGGTCACAAAGGCACAGCCCTGGCAGGGTACCCAGGCCCTGGTGGGGCACAAAAGCACAGCCCTGGCAGGGTACCCAGGCCCTGGTGGGGCACAAAGGCAGCTCAGGTTTGAAGGGAGATGTTTGAACAGCTCAGTGTCCCAAACTGGGGCTGTGCACAGGGACCTCAGCTGGATGCCACTGTGGTGGGGGCACCCAAGCTCTGCTAGGACTCCTCCCGGAAACTTTGTCTTCCTTTGCCTGATAAGCCTGGCTGCTTCCTCACAGCTACATTAATGCTAAACAGAGACATGGAAGAGCTATGGAGACCTCAGGGGTTTTACAAATCTCTGTATTGCTCAATCCTCCTTGTGTTTCTGTAGAGGAATTCTCTCTTTCAGGCTGTATAAAAGGTTGCACTTAAGGCTTGTCCTGAATTTCGATCTGGAAATTCAAAGGAAAAAAGCTCTATTTGCCTCCTGGCACCTCCTCAAGTGCTTGCAGACACCTGCCAGTGCTGCCTCTATTTGATGTCTTGTCCTTTTCATTGTTGTGTAACTCTACAAAACACTCTGTGCCTTCCCAGAGGAAACCAAGATGCTGGCAGAGTGACAATCTCCTGGAGCAGGTGGCAGAATGGATGCTTCATGGGGGGGATTTGTGGTTTTTCCCTTCTGGGGGAAAAGAGCAGGTCTCCCCCATGCTGCTCATGTGGGGAAGGATGCTAAGAAATGATGCAGCAGCAGCAAACCCAGCCCTCTGAAGACAGAAGCAGAGTCAGAGGCAATTCCAAGATGTTGAGCTCCTGCACAGAAAATGGGGCATTTTTGAATGAAGGCACAAACTGAACTGCAACAACCACCACAAACATGCAATGAAAACACCCCCTCAAACTGCTCAAAGCTCTAAAGCCCTCAGTGTGAGCCCACCAGAGAGCAAGGGCTTTCCAGGCTCTTCCACAGCGATGGATATGCCAATGCCAAGATCTGAAAGCTGTCAGAGCAGGATGTGGGTCTGTTTAACAATGAGCTTATGCTAAAACTGGATGTGAAAGGAAAATCAAAGTGGAACAAAACAGGACAGTGAATGAAAGGTTGGGTTGCTCCCTGCTCCTTCCTGCATTACAACAGGGCCTGGGATCAGCTCCCCAGGTGGGAATGGGCTGAGCCTCTGCCAGTGCATCCTTTGTTTGTGCTGGATGTTTGTGCTACCCCTGGCTCCCAGTGTGCTCCCATAAATATGTATAACCCCATACCAGTCCCTCTGCACTCTCTGCCCTTAAAAACTGAAAGAGGAGCTTTAGATGCTGTTTGATGGGGAAATGCAGACCTTGAGACCTGTCAAACCACAGTGTGAAGCCTGCATAAGTTGCTAGCAAAAGTGCAGGACTGAGACCCCACAAATTCAGTGTTGTTTCTGCTACTGCCACTGGCCTGGGGGGAGTCACTGTCCTGCAAAGCCCACATGAAAAACGGGAGTAAAGTGTGGCTCCGTTGCCAAAACTCTTGGAGATCTCCTGGAGAGAAATGAGGTATCAGCACTGTGGCCTTGAGTGGATACAGAGCCCAAGGACTACGAAGGAATTCCTGTTTCTAAGGCAGAGCAGCTCTGGCTAAGAAAGGCCAAAGCAATTGCACTTTAACCAAAAGAGCTGAAGAGACAAAAAAAGCTCTGGGCTGAAAGGTGGGATATTAGACATTAGATATTAGATATTAGATATTAGACAAAGTTCCTCATGCAGAGGGTGGGCCCTGGAACAGCCTCTGTCAGACGTGTCACAGTACTCAGCCTGCCAGAGCTCAAGAAGAGTTTGGACAATGCTCTCAGGCACACGTGATCCTTGGGGCTGTGCTGTGCAGGACCTGGAGTTGGACTCCAGTGTTTGTTGTGGGTCTCTTCCAACTCCAGGAATATTCTAGGATTCTATGATAGGGAATTACTGCCTTTTTGGAGAGGTTTGTTTTTCATACCCATGAAGATAATCATCTGGTTTGGCTACCTGGCTGGCTGCTCTGTGGCTTTTTGCTTCAGGGAAATATTTGACGTGGTTTGAAACTGCAGATGTAGCCAGAGGGGTCAGCCTCTATAGAGCCAAGTGCTTACATATCCAGACATTTTGCTGACAGTTTTTTGACATTATTACGATTATGATTATGATTGTTATCATCCAATCACTAAAGTACTTTGCACAGAGATGTGAGAAGTCTGACAGCCTCCTGGCTCACTCCATGGTGGCAGGGCTGATGGTGGCTTTGATGCAGTTGCTTCCCTCCCAGGAGGTGCAGTTGAGGGAGGTCTCTTTTCTGGGAAGTGCTCTCTGCTGAAAGGGCTGTTGCCATCTCCGCCGGGCAGAGGACACACAAGAGCTGTGAACTGGCAGTCAGGCTTTATCTGACCCTTTATTTGTCCGACCTGCCCTCCCTTGAAGACCAAACTCTAAATGTCACGGAGTTCCCTTCTATCCAGCCTGCAGGCAAAGGCTTATCTGAGCCACACGTGTCTGTGTGTCTGGAGTTGTGCAGCCGAGTTTCCATCAGTGGCTCTCTAAGCTCTACCCCTCCCTCCATCCACTGCGGTGGGTCTCCAGCATTACAAAGCATGCAGATCCCAAAGTGGCACTAGCCTGAAGCAATAAGGAAACTATTTCCAAACTACCTGGCTTGTGAGCAGCAAGGCTTGCTCAGCTCTGCTCCCATGGACTGCCTTGTCCCATCTTCCATATCCTGAGCTGTGCACTTTGAAAGGATCCCACCTCCCCAGCTTGCTGCATGTGGAATTTGTATTACCAGCAACTTCACTCCTCAGCACAGAGCAATTAACCATTAATTTAACCAGGTTAAGTAACAACTAATCTTTGTATCCAAGCCTGGAGCATGTGCTGAATAAATCTGTGCTTGTGGTCTGCATGGTGGGTCAGGAGTTGTGGCCCCTTCTTGCCCCGTGGCTGTGGCAGCAGGAGTTGGGGCTGGGGCTGGGGGCTGCAGCTCACCCTGTCCCAGGAGGGTGCAGACATGAGCCCAAGTCACAACTTCACAGTTGTTATTCTGCAAATAATCTCCCTGATACACAGGCATATGACATTTGTTTGCAAATTTGTTTGAATTTGCATCCAAATATTTTATGTGAACGAGTCACTGCCTAATAAGAGAACTAAAAAATGGAAAAAGCATTAGATGAAAAATGTGGGAGCTTACCCCATGAGCACCTTCACTTATCAAAATAATTAAAGATGACAGCTACCTTTTATATTAATTTATTAGAAAAAAGATACAGTTTAATGTGCAAATATATACACCAAACATTACAATGAAACATGAGGAAGGTGAGCCCCTTCCCTCTAGCAATGACTTGTCCCTTCGTAACAGAGATGACTGTTTAATACTTCCCCACAGATTTACAAACACAAAAAAAATGTATAATGCTTCATTTGCACAAGAAAAAAGTTAATTTTTATCTGAAAACAAAAAACATCCTGGCTGTGACATGGCAAATGTCTGCTGTTTTGGTGGCTTTTGTTTTTTTTTAAACCTGAGCAAGTTTTGCGGAACGGGGGGACAAAGGGAAGGCATTGCCCTGTGCTTCATTCTCATCACAGCATCTGATGGTCTTTGAGTTACTAAACTTCTGAATCCCTGCAGCAAATGCAAATCCAAAATCTACATGCAGGATGTAGTCAGTGACAGTGAAGAAGGCAGGTGCTACCACTGGCAAAGTGAGCTGGCTGAAAACACCTTGCTCCACTTACGTGGCTGCTGGCATTTCTCTGCTTGAGTGTTCATTTCTGCCAGTAAGGAAATTAATGCTGCCTCCTGTCAGGAAGGAATTAGGAATGTAAAATGTAGTTTAGTCCAAAAAGCAAATGAGCTGTGGACCTGCTAGGCCTTGGTCAAATGTGGGGTCACTGAAGGAGAAGATTAAGGCCATATTAAACACATCAGTGGGGGGAACCAGCTGGTTGCCCCAACAGTAACCACAGCACTCCAACCACTGAGCTTGGTTGTTTTCCACCTCATCCTGCAACCAAGCTTCACCCAGCAGCTCCACCATTTGGTTTAATTTCCAGTTAAACCCAAACTGTTCTGCTCATTTAGCACTCTCCCCATTTGAAGTGAGAGGCCTCAGCAGTGCTGGAGAAGGCACTACAATACCTGGGCTGGACAATGCAAATTCCCTCAGCAGAGTTTGCCAAGGGACCACTGGCCACTCTGTGCTCATTTAGGTGCAGAGCCTCTCTCTGCATCAGCTCTCACCACACTTTTGAAAAAAAATCCATGCAAATAACCCATGGCAAAAAGAGGACACCACCAGGAGTGTGCCTGGCTGGCCCCAGAGGCAGCACTAACCAAAGGCTCTGGCCTGGGCTGTATTTTCAGACACCACACTGCCAAAAGCTGACTCAGTTCTCAGGTTTTCTTCCCTCCTTGGCCAAGGGATTAGGATTTAAGAACAGACTTAACTAAACAGTAACTCCGTTTTGCTCTATAGCACTCCTCCACTCCCACAGTTGGCTCTGTGGGAAACACTAATGGTAAAAAGGACTTTTAGGAGCTAAAAATCCTTTTTACCTTTAGTGTTTCCCACAGGCTCTACGGGTACTGGCCCACAGGTTTGTCACTCGTGGCTGCTGCAGCTCCCTTCACACCCAAATCCTTTGTGGTGAGGTGGCCTCAGCAGATTTGGCCTTTGCCATCCTCCCACCATCCTCCTCCTCCCTACCCTCTTTCAAGTATTGTGGCATTTGACCAAAACAAAAGAAAAAAAAAGTCTTTGAGAAGGACTGCTCTGCTTTTAGATTATTTTTCCCCCCAGTATTTTTGAATTGCTCTTGTTTCCTGTGTTGTACTTGCGCACAAGTGTATGTCACGGGCCCTGGAGCAGCTGGGAAAAACAGACACTACATGAAAAACTGCAATCAACCAACTTAGCTCTTGGTTAAAAGTGAAAGTTAGAAACCAGTGAGCAGCTTTTGATCAAGATAAGAGTGTTGTGATGGGAAGGTGAAAGGGGCCATTCTGATCTAAGGACAGCCCCTGTCAAGCTAAATGCTTATGTCCTTTTAGGGCAGTAAAAATCCAGATAGCTCTTTCTTCAAACTTCTGAATGATCCATTAGCCAAGTTTGTTGAAATTTAAATATTTTTACCATAAACTGGAGTAACAAGAGAGTCAGTTGTCTCCAACACCCTGGTGTTTTTCCACTTCAGAAGATTTTCTGACAGCACGAAAGGAAACACTCCAGTCAAACAGGAGCTGATGTGGATGTGATTCTGATCCACATCAGCGGCTGCCCTGCCTTCACTCCACAACCCAGGATCTGCAGCAGCAGAACATAGCTTCACTCACCCTTTGGGGAGGTTGTCTGTAATTTACAACACCTTTCAGATGGTCTTTTGACTTTTTCACACCAAGAGCTTGCAGCAAAACGTGCTATCTGCACACTCTGAAAGAAAGGCAATTCTTCTGAGCAGCAAGGCAAAGGTCTCAGTATCTGTGGCCCTTCCATGCTTCCCTCTCTCTCTGACACCTCTGTGCAGGTCCACATCTCCACTGCCTCTCCCCAAATGCCCTGCCCCTGTCACAGTACCACTCCCAGGGCATGGGTGCTCACAGCTCTGCTAAATCAGTTAGAGGACAAAACAGCTGGGTTTTAACAAACTACATTTCGCACCAGACAGACAAGGTATGTATGGAAAAGTGGGAATTGTTTTCAGAATTTTTATGGACATCAAGTTTCATTTGAGAGCTTTGGTGGGGAGGAGGAGGAGCAGAGGAGGAGGGAAGAGCAGGTCAGCTGTCTGCAGGGCTAAGCCTGGCTTTCCAAGCAGCTCTAGTCCAGGACACTTCATGCCCACAGGTGCCCAGTTTGCCCCAGTCAGTGAAGGTGCTGGTGAACCTTGTCCTTGCAGGGTAACCTAGAGAGATCCTGGTCACCACAGATCCCCAGGGGCTGGGCTAAAACAGCAGTGAGGCTTGCAGGCCCTTCAGCTCTGTTGAGGTAGGAGGAGATCTGTATTTCTGCTAGCTGTGCTGCCTCTCCCCCTCGCAGAGTGCCTGAACGATGGGAGCAGCCGGGGTGTAGGGAGGAAGCTGAGCAGGAGCCTTGAAATGCCACTGGTTTCTGCAGTGACATTTCTGGCCTCTGTTTGGTAGATCAGAATTTTCAGGATGTCGGGTCACAGCAGTGCAAAGTGGTCACAAGAGGCACGTGGAGGGAGGCCAGCGGGGTGGCACTGTCAGAGAAGAAATCTTCTGTGAGGTCCTGTCTGTCTGTCCGTGTCACCAGGATCAGACCTCATGGCTACTGGGGCTCATCTACAGGAGCAAAGCCTGTCAGACCAAATCCAGTGTGGGTCACTCAGCATCACTGCCCACTTCCACGAGCCACTGTGTGACTCTAAAATGAAGAGCACAGCCAAGCGTTTGAAGTGAAGTATTTTATAAACTATACACATGTTATCCTGAGATTGTGCCGGTCACAAGTCCCAAGGTAGATAAGCTTCCTGAGCCCAGAGGTCCTCATGCTGTGTGAGCACATTGTTGTCCTGTTTTGGCAGGCTCCTGGCCTCTCTCAGGGCACGCTGCACTTCCTAATGCTTTCTTATTTTGGGGTGGGTCTAGTGAAACAATCAGACTGACGACTACCAGCAATTCCAGCGGCATTCCTTCTGCCCTTCAGATGGAAGCAGTCTTGATCCTTTGCCAGTTCTCTCAAGGCTTGCAGAAACAGGCTCACAGCTTCCCTTTCTATTTTTTGGCCAGCCAAGAGCTGTGTGGCTGCAGCCTCCTACTAGAAGAGCAGCTGTGCTGTGCCAAAGACACTTCCCAAGACAGGGGAGAAAACACCAGTAGGAATCAGACAGAAAAGTGACAAGTGTCAGCCACAGTGGAGGGAAGAAGCTTCACACAAGGACCTTCATCCAGAGGCTCAAAGACCATGCATTCCACTTGCATGGGTACGTGGTCCTGTTTGGAGTTCTGACAGCATCAGCTCACAGCCAGAGCTTTTAAACCCAGGGGAAAAATATTTCTCAAAATTCTCTTTGCTTAAGCACTATATATTCAAAAAGTTCTTTTTATTGTTTCAGTATTTTAGCCCTTAGTTGATTAGTCACCAAAACCTGTCAGATGCCTGCTGCCATAAAAGCACTCGGAGCACCTGCAGCATTTGTAGGAATATCAAAAAATAGCTTTAGCAACTAGGAATTATGCAACACAAGGAGAAGGCAGGACGAACTAGATTAATACAACTTGTAGTGGATTTGTTAACGTTAAGTGGGTGACTCGTTGCAGAATCATGCCAGGAAATGGTACCATGTAGCAGACTGGTAAGGGCAGTAAAAAGGCTAATGCATTACTTTAGTCATCAGTGAACCACTCACTCACAACATACTTTTTCCAGCTGAAATCAGAGGTTTCCAGTAAAAATGCCTCTCCAGACTGTAAGCATCTTACAGCTCTCTCTGCCTTTGAGCTCTACTGTGATAGCTGCTTCATTAACATGGTGGTTCCAGTGCAAAAAAACCCCTCCAGATCCCAAATCTTCTTTACACTTTTGATTGTCTTTCATCTGTCCATTCCTGCTTAGTGTTCTGTAAAGCTTGAGTCTTCTGTTCATCTACCTGGACATAGTCCACTCTCTGTTCCTCAGACAGAAAAGGTTTCTACGGGACAGAGAAGAAAAAAACCAATGTTTTAATTTTCAGCTTGAAAAGGAGTGCTAGTTAAACTTAGCTTGCTTTTCTGTTTTCCCTTTCCCTTGTTCCTTGAGTGCTACACTTCACCTTGAAGCTCACAGTGACATCAGCTGACAAAAGCATTGCTTTACAGCCTGCTTTAGCTGTAATTATCCATCTGCCACCCTGTCACTCAGCCCAGAACAGCAATCAAGGGAAACGTGCTGTACTGGCTATTTCCATGCAGATAATCACTCTCTCCTCATCTGAGTGATCCTGCTGCAGGGATAACCTAACTGATTTTAGATACAGGGAGGGCTTAAATAAGAAAGCTTAAGAGCCTTGAGTCTTTTGCATCTGGGAGTATTGGCTGATGGGGAAAATGAAAATACACAGGACATAAAATGATCCAAACTGACAACAGTTCACTGCTTTGCAGTGGTACCTACCCAGCACCTGGGCAGGTCAGAAGTTCCTTGGAACAAGGAATGTATTTTCTCAGCATTGCAAAGGAAATGGAAATGGTTTTGGTGATGCAAGAATAAAGATGCACATTTTGCCAGATTATAAGAGACGGTACAGTTTTACCCCATGAATTTATCACGGGCTGCAAACTTGTTACTGCAAAGAGATTTTGGGGAAAACTAGCAGGAAAGGCTTTGTGGAGACTTGATGAAAATGAAGAAGCATGCAGAGATCCTGCAGGCACCAACCCAGCTGCCCAGCAGCCCTCATGGCTGCACTTCCCAGAGCAGTCACAGCCTGAGCCGAGCTGGTGTTAGCAGCCTCCCTGTGAGTCTCACTAAGGACACCTTTCCAGCACCCTCATCATGCTTTTAGCACTTTCATCTTGAGCCTGACACAAATACAGTCAGCTGGAAACACTACTGGCTTCACCATGGCACTTAGGGCAGCCAGCAGAATGCGTGACCTGGGTCGGATTCAGAGCCTGGCTCTGGATTTCCTCCCAGCAGACAAAAAGCCAGGAGGCTGCAGGGTTTGTCAGATGGCTCCTACCTTCTGCACAGGGGATGGGGAAGCAGAGTTAAAATCCAGTGCTAAGTAATCAAGGTTAGATTTCCTTGTCCATGGAAAAGCACCACTGTATGGAGATGTGGCCTGTCTGTGTTCCTGTCGGGAAAGAAGAAAAACTTTTAATGCTCTAAAAACATGATCCTAGAAGGAAACAGGATCACAGCTGGGAGCTGGGAGATGTGAGCTGGCAGAATGGGAATGAGATCAGTCAGGGCCCACATAATTTTCTATGCCAAGGGGGAATTTGGTTACTAACCACAGCATAACACCGATAACTGTGGGATGGCATAAAGAAACCATGAGACCCTTTTTCTTCTGATAATTTTGGCAAAATAAACGAAACAGGCTGATTTACACTCAATTTTATCAAGAACTTGTGCCCAGCTTCTCAATCCAAGCCCTTGGAACACTCAGATTTGCAGGAGTCCCCACTTAAACATCCTCATCCAACGTATTTGAAGAAATTGTGAAAATTCAGTTCAAATCTAGAAACTGAAAATTATTCTCATAAAATCACAGATAACCACAAACATACGACAGGTTTTCCCAGACTAGCAAAATCAAATGGGGAATGGTTACAGCTGGAACTCCCCTCAGCCCCTTGAGCAGATTGCAGTCTGGTAAAGATGTGGGTTAAAATTTGAAACTATGATTCAGGGAGACTGTGGTCAGTTTTGCACTATATTTTCATAGCTATTGGTGTTGGGGTTTGGCTGTGGAGCAGATCTGTAGATATTGGCTCAGATGAATGGATTTGAGATCCATTTCCACCTAAAATTCAAAGTAAAACAAGATTCTGTAAGATATGGCTAAAGAGTAAATGGAAAAAAAGGAAGCCACAAAGCCAGATGTTCTTCTTTCATGAGATGGGAAGTGGGGTTAGTGCCACCAGCCAAAGCAGAAGCAATGAGACTTTAATGGGAGTTCTGTTTCTGCACAATCTTTGGTGTGTTTCTTTAGGAAGTGCACTAACAGCTTGCTGTTATTTCCTAGGAGATTTTGCAAGGCACACTTTTAAAAGGTGAAAAGATTTAATTTTCCTTTGTCTTAGTGAGTTCTCATGTAAATATGGCTGATCCCTGTGATCTCTTGGAACTGCTCAGCAACATTCGTGGGCGAACAGCTGAGTTCTGCAGAGCAGGAAAAGGGCTCCCCTTATCTCTCTGTAAATTGGTCCCAGTGTCTGTGCTTTAAAACCATTCCATCATTTGAAGAAAGAAAACAAACCAGAAGGCAAAGGACAAACCTCCTCAACATTTTTTTTCCTTAGAAAACAAACTTCTGCATTCTCCATCAATGTGACAGAGCAGAATAAAGCAAAGGATGGCTGTGTGAAAATGACATTACCATATGAATGTAACTTTCTTCCTCTTCCCCGGAAACTGAACTGGCAAATATTCTCGCTGAATTAATACCGTCTCTTTCTGGTGAGATAAAGCTCATTCGATTGCTACGAAGGAAAACACAGGAGAGGTTAAAGAAGCATCTTACAGATGCACTGAAATGAAGCCAAAGCCTGAAACAGTCCATATGGTGAATAAACTCACACGAAGGCTGTGGCCTTTCTGCAGAGGATGTCCAAAGCCACTCCTTAGTTCTAGAAATAGTGTGCTATATTGCTGACTGATTTTGGTGATTTTTTTCTCTGGGATTTATGAAAGTTTGCTGCCTGGTATGACAGAAAGCAAAAAACATTGGTGCAATTCTCTCTCAGGGGGCACAGAGCTGTAATTCATTTGGGTAATAATGGGGGCAGTTACTTGGCTGTGCAGGTATCCACACTTTGGAGGCTGATGTGAATTAATCAGCTGCTGGGGGTACATGCAAAGGAGCTCAGTCTGGCTTTGCACACAGTGTCAACACCTGCCACCCGTGCTGTGGGGATGGCTGTGACTCAGCCCTTGCACAAGGAAATCCATCCCATGAACACAACCCTCAGAGCTGCATGGTGGATAAATTACCACAGGCAAGCACAGTGGGCTTGGTTAACAGGAAATCAGGTGGCCTCTCTGTGCAGCACAAACAGCACAATTCCTTTTGCTGTATTAGTTTTGGGCATAACTTTTATTTTAAATTTTTGTTAGTGTAAAACATGCACACTCACCCTAAGCTCGTTGTCCCTCAGGACTCTGCACTGTGTCAGCACTGATTAACCCAAGAGCTCTGGCAGAGATGCTCAGGAGGCAGGATATTGGCTTTCCCTAACAGGCAGCACCAAGGGGTTAACCAGCCTTGGGCTGGATGTGAGAGGGGGCTCTGCAGCTGAGAAGCTGCTCATCTTGTGTCTCTTCTGCCCTTCACCTGACAACCTGAGATGGGGGAGTGGAAATGCCCTGTCTGGCACCCATGCCAGCAAACCCCCACATTTTCTGGGGTGCCTGGGGTGTGCAGAGGAGGTTGATGGGAGTTTCTGGCTTTTGCATGCACATTTCAGCACAGCTGGTTTTTTTTTTCTGGTGCCAAGACCCCCCCAGCCAGCAGGCTGAAGTCCTCCCCTGCTCACAAGCTCCCTGAAGATGAGTCTTCTGCTGCCCTTGGAGACTGACATCATTATGTGTTCATACTACCTGGGCTTTGGGATCAACAGTGTTTGTTTCACCAACAACCAATTTCCAGTGACAAAAGGTCACGCCAAAAGTCCAAGCCTGGACTGCTGTGTGGCAGTGCAGAATTCTACATCCAGTCCACACTTCAGGCAGATCTTTGTCTGATCTGGTTCTCCTTTGCAATATTAATTTTCAAAAGCAAAACTGGCTCTATCATAGTTTAGGCATGCCAAGCTTTCAGCCATCACAGCAGCCACAGCAGAGTGCAGACCAGCAGTTTAAAAGGAACCTTCAGATCATGATGCTGAATTCTCTCATGAAAGGGAGCCCTGCTTTTTAGAGACAGCAAAAGCCTGGGGGATACTGAAAGGAACCTGGGGGAACTTTTGTTTGTGGACTTGGCCAGGAATCTTTCTTGTGGGATGGGATAAGTTGTTTTGAACTCTATTGCACGCTAATGCTCAGAAGATTGGGATGGCAGGGTTTTTGTTGACTTACTAAGGCACAGTCCACATCCTGGTCACGGCAGCATGCTCCCGGATCGTGGAGAGGTTCCTCAGGTCCAGAGGAGGTGGTCGGGCTGCAAGTCAGTACAAAAGGAACCACGTTTTCAATGAGAAGTACACACTGCTTAGAAGAATGCAGTTTTGTATTAACAGATAGAAACTAACAGAGTATCTCACAGAACATAACCAAGACAGAAATCAGTAACAAATGACCTCTTTGGTCAGAGCTGGAAAGCAAAGTCCCCCAATGACCCTAAAATACCAGAATAAACACAGTGGGCATAAAGAGATCAAATGCTGCACAAGATCCATATGCTTGCCCCAAATATGCTCTGGGTATGCTGCCTTGGAGAGGCTGGTTCAGCCTACAGGTGACAACAGGTTTTGGATTCTGTCCTAAATGAAAAGGTCCTACACGTGGGGATCAGGATCATTCCTGTCACCACTCAATGTACACCACCATTCACAAAAGCCTTTCAGAAAGGGTATGAGTTTGCTTTTCTTCATGGCAATGGTCCAAGTGTCTGTCCCCACTTTACAGTAGCACTGCCTGAACCAATTTCTGAGTAACCCTGTGGCTCTGCAACCCTAAGAGCTTTATCATAGGCTAGGTTTAGGCAATTTCTCCACATCAAAGCTGAATTTTGTCCCCAGTATATTCTCTAGAAGTGCAACCCAGATTTTGAGCATGCCATGAAAACCAGGAGTGGAAAACCACCATCAACAAAAGCATCTGCAAAAAATTTCTAATTAAACTAAGACAGCTGTGCCTACCCAACAGAGGCTTAAGCAACAGCCAACACATCAAGTCTGAGTACTTGAGTGTTTGGATGTGCCATTCCTGGCAGGTCAGAGAGCTGGTGAGACAGGAGTACATGTACTTCAGAGTGGAAGGATTTAGTCTGCTCTCTCCCAGGCTACATCCCTTTGGCTGTTTGCAGTCACAGGGAAAAGCCAGGCACTGTGCTTATGCAGCCTCCAGGCTTTGACTGCAAAAGCAGCCCTGGAAGCTCTTCCTCCACTCAAAACCACCCTGCAAGCACATCCCGGGCTGCAGTGCTGTAAGCCACTCACACAGCATTTCAAGCTCTCCTGCAGAGGGGGAATTGCTTTAAGACATGCCAAGGACACTATCAAAGGAGGTCACCCATGTACCCGCCACCAGCACCCCCAGGCTTTGCACTTGAGGTCTGGGCTTACACTTCCTGCGAGGCTTGAGGTCCCGGTTCACCGGAGGGGGCTCCACGTCGGAGGGAAGCTCAGGCAGAGGGCTGGTGAGCTTCTCAGTGCTGGCCACAGGGAAGGTGAAGGTGGCCGAGGCAGGGCTCATGGGGATGTAGCCATCAGGGGAGCAGTCGGAGGGAGAGGTGCTGGGGCGCATGGGCACGTAGCTGTCCTCGTCCGAGCACAGCGGGGAGAAGCGGCACGGCTGCAGGGCGGGAGCAGAGACACAGAGAGCTCAGTTAATGCACACCTGGCGCCATGATTTTTGGCCTTCTGGTGTTTATAGCTTTCTGAATTCTTTCCCATAGATTTTGCTGTAAATAAGAGAATTGTTTGTGCTAGTTTATCTCTGTTTTCACTGGGAAATTACCTCATGCAGGTTAGTGCTGGCTGAGTGGTGAGAGGGATTGATTACAATCCTTGCAAGCTTTCAAAAAGGAGAAAAATATAAGTTGCCCACCACCAGCAAAGGATCTGCCACAGAAGACAACATCCAGCACCAGGCAGAAGACTGGCTGTGTGATGTGAGATGCTGCTGCCTAGAATTGTGTCTGTCAAAGGCTGGGGCAGGAAGCTGTGCACTGACAGAGCCTTCAGTCACAGGCACTTTGAGAGCAGACATTTTCCAATGTCCTAAAGAAGAGACATCACTCAGGACCACAAAGTGATAGGCTTCTTTAGACCCCTTTTCCAACGAATAAGCCATTTGCTCTGGTGTTCTTAGTCAACAGTTTAATTCTTGAAGCTACTGGCCACCTTTTTCATAAGAGACTCAGCTTCATCTGCTTTAAAAACAGGGTGCTCAGTATTGAGGCCTCTGCCTCCCTCTGCTCTCAAAGGCCGCCTGAGGCCACAAAGCAGCCAGCATAGAAGTTGCCCAAAGCCAGGCACTTTTTCCATTTTTTAAAATTCTTCTGCTGAACAGAGGAATGATTGAATATCAGGATGTGAAGGGATTCGCTCTGAAGTTTATGTGCCAGTGTTTTAAATTTGTGCAAACAGAGTACTTACCAAATTCAAGCTAAGCCTCTTATCTCGACTTCTTAGGGAACTGCCTTCCATGTCTGCTGCAAGGAAAAAAAAACGTGATTAAAAACGGGATAAGGCAGTGCACCCTTACAGAGATAATTCTGGCGTAAAACATATGGCTCTAAAATAATCTGAGTTTTATAAAGACTCCGTAACTCCTAAACGAGGAAATACAATGACACTTAAGACCAGATCCAACTCAACAGCACTTCCAGAGTGATTACATCTATTTTAAGTATGATGACACCAAGGAACCTGCTCATGTATGATCCAGCTGTAACTGATGCTCCCTGTAACACAAGCAGTTGGGGGAAAAGACTGGTGTGGGAGCAAGCAAGAATTTAAATGCAGCTCTGCTCTAGTCGTTCTCTGATTTCCCATCTGTCAGACTGGGGAAATTACATGAAAAGGGGCTATTATAGATAATATTATTTCTTGGATACTTATTTAGGAGCCTTTTAAGGTGCCAGGGAAGCAATTGTTATTGCACAGAAAGTGGTGCCTGGGGGAAATCAGTGGTAGAGAAAAATCCTTTGCTTTGTCACCCCGAAGTGCTGATGTGGTGCAAGTGGCTCAGGGTGATGGGGAATGAGCAGGCAGAGAAAATCACCAGTCTCTGTGTCCCCTTGTGCAGGTGGGCCTTTGTCTTGGTATAAGCCAATTTTATTTTCCAAGCAAAAGCCAAAAGCCCCTAAAACCCAGCGTTCAGCACAGAGGAGATCAGCTGTGGGAGATGCTTACAACCACCACCCTTTTCTGAAAAGGGATTTTCTGTGCAGAAAATGGCTTTTCTATGGGAATGCCTTAAATCCCTGCAACCACGTTAATCCATTCCCTGCTCTTATGGTGGAGATGTCGGTGCTGCAACTGGGGCCATTTTTGGTGGTAGCAGCAAAAAAAGGCTAAACAAGAACAAAGCAATTCTGTTAGTGCAGGTACATGTTCAGATAGACACAGTCACTGTCCTGGGACAGCTGCATTTATTTATTATGGCCAAAAGGCATTGAGGCACAAGGCTGTGGCAGATGCCAGCACACAGGTGCCCTACAGCTCATCCTCCTTCATGGCACTCCCACCAGCTCATGCTGCTTTCTCCCTGGGCTGATTATACCTGTGCACCTTTTGCACGTTAGCAAGGGCAAAAAATTAAGTTAATCACTTGAGTGCACTCACTGGGGAAGCTGGTGAGGAGCTGCTGCTTTCTCCCCGTTTATTTTTCTGGTCTTTCTTGTTAAACACATTTGTTGCAGAGTTTAACCCTTCAAGTGGTTTCAGCTACACTTAGGGTAAGAAAGAGTGGCAGCACTTACTAATTCATTGCTGCCCCCATCAGGCAGAGACAACCCTGCAGCACAGCAGCACAAGGTGACGTTTGGCCACTTAATCCTCTTAGAGACATTTTGGTGTAAATTGGGTTGGAGCACCGAGAGCAGCACCTCTCAGGGAGCAACCAAATGTAGCTGATAATTAAGAACAGCAATTCCACTGATGGGTGTTTCTCCAGAAACCTTCCAAGAACTGTCTTTGTACACTGACAAACACAATGAGCAGAGAACTCCTTGCTTTTGCTTCTGAGCTTTAAGAGCAAGATCTAACAACCTCACACATTGGTCATTCAAACTGCAGGAGTCTAAAGGATGCTTGCCCTTTAAAATCTACACTTTTCTCCTCATCAAAAATGAAGGTTTTCATATCTCTGCAACATACTTGATGATTTCCAGCCAGGTATTCCAGCTGCCTCCCACTGCTCTGTGGCTCCAGGTAATGAAGCTTTCTCATACTGCATATGCTGGTTTTTGACACCATGATGTTCTGGGGTTTAACTGTTGCTCGTTTGTGAGGATGGTGTTTCAGGAGCAAGAGGAAAAGCTCAGCTCAGAGCAGAGTTTGCTTTGCAGCCTTGCCTTGCTCTGTAGCAGCAGGTTTGCAGACTGCCCTGGCAGAAGGGCAAGGACAGAGTGGGATTTGTTCAAGGACACGCAGCCTTGGTTCAGCCAGGATTATATCCCATCCCCAGCGTCTCCCTGACTTCCTGGTCTTTACTCTAAGCTGTGAAAAGACACGCAGCTCTCACAGAGCGGGCTGGGTGCAGCAAAGCAGCAGAGCTCCAGAGGCATTTCCCACATGCAAGGCCACACTTGGACCTGTACAAACAGAGTTTGGCACTGCCCAATTCAGTGGCGGGCTTCTCATTTTGGTTTTTCTACTGCTTTCTCTTCTGAGGAGGGAGGGGGAAAATCAGCAAGGCATGAGGAACCCTGAA
>WAAE01010674.1:43477-96900 GCA_013400495.1 Nicator chloris
CCCCTCACAGCCCCTCACAGCCCCTCACAGCCCTCACAGCCCTCACAGCCCCTCACACCCCCTCACAGCCCCTCACACCGGTGTTGTGTCGGAGGCGCACTCACCTTTCCAGTTCCTCACGTTGTCCAAGCTGGACAAGGAGATTCTCCTGGGCACCAGAGCGAGCTGGGCCCTGCAGATACCGGCGTGCCCGTTCTGGAGGGCTGCGCTGCCCGGCTCGTCCCCTCTCCTGTCCGAGAAGTGCGTGGGCTTGGGCGGGCGCGGTGGGGGTGTGTTGGACAGCACGTCCAGCGGCGTGACGCCCGCGGGCAGCGCGCCCTGACCCGTGTCCACCTGCAGTGTGGGCGTCAGCGGCGGTCCCAGCGGAGGGGACGAGGAGGAGAAGTCGCTGGGTGGCCCGCTAACGTCTGTGTTCCTGGGGCTGGCCACTGGGACTCCCACCTGGTGCACAGGGCCGGCGCTGGGGGGCTGTACGAGGTACAAGGAGGGCTGGGATTGCAAGGAGTCGACAAAAACGTCGTCCGATGATGTTTGCTCCAGGGACCTGTCTGAGTTTGACCAGCTGTCACACCTGCAAGGAGACAAGAGGTCAGGCCTCGAGCTTTCCTTTTCTCCTGGCTGTAAGAACACAGCAAACAAAAATCCCAGCCACACAGTTTGGGACAAGATCTGTCCCTTCCCTCGGAGCTGGACTGGAGGATGGGACACTTTGTGGAGCACCTTGGGCAACAGCAGGTGTCTGGAGGGAGGCTGTGTGTGAGACCCTCAGCAACCCACCTTGGAAAGGGACAGGACCAACAAATGATGCTCAGCCACTAATCTGTGCTATGAAAAGCACCCTGGAAACTGGATTAGGCTGGTGGTGCCCTGTTGTGTTTGGGAGCCAGCCCTGCATGCCAGGGCTCCCTGGGGCTGTGTGCCCCAGTTTCATGCCTGGACAGGCAGAGGGGGCTCCAGCCTGACACATCTGGCATGTCGTGATGGTAAAAGAATTATAAAACACAGGCCTCATAAAATCAGGCCTCCTCTGCTAAATTTCCAAAGTTAGCCTGTGACTTCTAAGTAATTTGCAAGTTCCCATGCGAAAACAATCTTGGTATGAAAACTCGTTAGCACAACAATTCCTGGGTTGCAAAACAAATGCACCTGCAATAACAAGGGGTTTGTCCCATGAGAATCAGTAAAGAAAATATGTAAACAATCCAAGAACAGAGAGATTTGATGGACAAGTAGAACACCTTTTACTAACCAACAGAGTAACTGGCAGGAAAGCTATCACGAGGTCAGTAAAAACAAATGAGTTGTGATAATAAAGAATTGGCTTTTCCCGCGTGAAAATAATGGAGTCGTGGCTGAGTTATTCCAGTGTGGCAGACCCCGAACTCACCTGTTGTGGCTGAGCTTGCCTGACTCACAGTTGGACAGGAAGAGGTAGTCAGGGAGGAAGACTGACCCGGACTCGCTGGGCGTCTCCTCGGCCGCGTCGGCAGCAGCGGGCTCCGCCGGGAAGGACGGGTCGGCGAGGCGGGAGGCGGCCGGGGAGGGCTGTGGGGACGAGGTGGTGTGGGACAGGCTGTCCACAGAACCTGCAATGGCAATGGGTGAGGTGGTGTGGGACAGGCTGTCCACAGAACCTGCAATGGCAATGGACCAGGGGGTGTGGGACAGGTTGTCCACAGAACCTGCAATGGCAATGGACCAGGTGGTGTGGGACAGGCTGTGCACAGAACCTGCAATGGACCAGGGGGTGTGGGACAGGCTGTCCACAGAACCTGCAATGGACCAGGGGGTGTGGGACAGGCTGTCCACAGAACCTGCAATGGACCAGGGAGTGTGAGACAGGCTGTGCACAGAACCTGCAATGGCCATGGATGGCCCAGCTCAGCCATGGCTCTGACTCGCCCTGGCCCTCTGACTGTCCTGGCTGTCACCACCCTGCTTTTGCACCAGGGATGTTTTACGCCAGAGCAGCAGTGAGTCAAGTGCAAGCAAAGGATTTGCTTTAATTTTGAGCAGGTGCTTATAGCAGCAGGGTTTCATTAGTGATCATCTGGAAGGAATGGCATTTATGGGATTTCACATTTGCAAAGCAGAGCTGAGGGCTGCAGCCTTCCCATCTGAAAAATAACTTTTGTTCATCATGCTGGCTCAGACAGCAACTCTGCTTGTAAATCTTGGGCTCTGAGAGCTGTCTTGCAAGCTGACAATGATCAAACCTACACTGGGCTAACTCCCTAGGGATCTCAGAAAAGCATGTTCACCATCTGACTACATTACAGAAAAACCCCAACAAACCAACGACTAAAACTGCCACAATGCATCAGAAAGAAATTAATGACATTGTGGGTAATTAACACGGAGAACGAACAGGCCTGAACTCCATCTGGTACTCACAGGGTTTAGCCATGGATTATCCCATCAGGAAAGGCTGTGAGCTGCAGACCACATGGCAACGGTTGTGAGCAGGAGGGAGGGATGGGGACAGCACAGACCTGCCCTTTTCTGACCTTCAGGGGCTCAGGGACCTGCAGCCAGCTCCTCACACACTGTTCCTGTCCCTGCCAGCTCTGCTGGTAACCAAATTGTGTGCATTAAAACTACCACGGCAGCAGCTGGGCAGAATAAATTATGCATGGCTACTTTCAACAGTGAGAAGGCAGAGAACTGGTTTGGTGCCTGCCATCCCCTTTGCCAGAGAGCCAGCAGGAGGCTTCAGCCAAGGTAACTGCTGTGGTGGGTACTGACACAGAACATTTCTGCCCTGCAGAAACGGAGAAAGTCACCACAGAGGCTGCACAGCATCTTCCACAGTGACTTCTCCCATCAGTGAAGGGCCATTGCTTGGAGAAACAGAGGGCTTTTCCCTTCTGCTACAGACCCCAGCACCCTGCCCAAGAACTGTTCTGGTGCAACAGCAGTGCAGGGACACGGTGGAGCAGGGGTGTTCTCACACCAACCATCCCCAAGGCTGCACTGACACAGCAAGGAGGTAGAAATAATGACAGAAAGGCTCCCTAGTGAAACTGGGGGACAACCTTCCCACTAGTTTCTCCAGTGAAAAGCTGTTAGGTTGGATTGTGTCAATTCCTCACGGCTGCAGCTTGCACATGGGATAAACTGTGCCCCTGATGTCCCACAGCCACTTCATTTCATCCCCTCATCCCCCTGCCCCAGACACTCGGGCCAAGCATCCTCTCAATGCCCTTCTTGGCCATGGGCCCTGTGGGGCTGGGGAACGATGGCTCTGTTGGGAGATTTCACCAAAGATGGAAGCAGGATTTTGCCTAGGTAGGGTAGGAAAACCAGGGGCAAGGCCTCTTCCTCTCCCCTCCAGCTGAGTCCCCGAAGGTGCCAGCTCCCCTGTCATTTCCAGCACAGCCAGCAGCACTTTCTTGTGGCAGCAGTGAGTGAGTGCTGCTGGCAAGTCCTTCCTGACAGCCCTCCCAGGTGCTTCCTGACATCTGCCTGGAGCTGCCATCCCATCTCTGCCTCTCAGCTGTCCCCTCTCTTGTTGACTGCAGAGCTGTGCTCACAGGAGCCACAGCTTTGCTCTGCATCTGGCTGCCAGCACCTCTGGCTGTCCATCCAGCCTCTCTGCTGCAGCCTCTGAACTGGGAATGACAGGACAGCACCTCCAGCTGAGTCATAAACCTGTGGCTGCCCTTTGGGCACTGAGCAGAGAAAGCAGCAGACTGTGTCCTGGCCTCAGTCACAGCAAAATTTCAGCGATGCACAGATTGAGAGTGATGTGACTCATACCAGGGACTAGCATTTTTTTTTTTAAACAGCAGCATTCAAGTTAAAAAAGCATGTGGCATTTAAGAGGGCTTTTCTCTTCTAATGTTAATTTCTAAGGGTAATTTGTTTAAACATAGAGGCTCTTGGAGAATTTAGGAGATCCTGAGAAGCTGAAGCAATTAGCAACGGTTTGAAATGTGATGTAGAGCTGTGCAGGTTTAAATCAGAGGATCTGGATGTACTTGGCAGCCTGACCTGGATACACCCCAGACCTGAGCTCACTGGCAGGAGCTGCAGGATAAACAGAAGCTCTTAGGAGCTCTTTGGCATTAGACACACAGTGAGTGCATGTCTGGAGGCTTAGCTCACACCATCCTTGATGAGGCTGCAAGTTCAGGTGCCAGGCTTCTGAAGCAAGGCAAATGCCTGGCACTGCTGAACTTCTTGGGGGGTAATCTCCACCTTGGAAAGCAGAGTGTCAGCTTTCCCAGCTGCTGCTGCAAGAGCTGTCATTTCTCAGCCATCAGTGCCCACACTAGCAATCTTTGCTGGGAGAGAAACACCAACGTGAAATACTCTGAGAATTGTCCATGTGCAAGTCCTGCAAGCAACAGAGCACTGCACCAGTGCAAGAGAGCAGGCATTTCCCAGTATAAATGCATCTGTCTGGGACAGCCACTGTCTGAGCTCCTCTGCCACAGGTCACATCCCCCATGAACATCCTCACACAGCCAGGAGAAGGCTGCCTACACAACTGAGAGACAAAAATTATTTTTCTCTTTTGCACAGAAGGGTTTACCCTAATTTCAGAGTAATTGGTAAAACTATATCTAAAATAATCCTAAAGTAAGAAGTAACAATCCAAGAGCAACTACTCAGCATCAACAAGGGCAGAACAGTAGGAAGGTGGTTACTGAATATCCCTAATTCCATCCAAGCTCCAAAAGGCAGTAAGACTCCAATCCCTACCAGCCCTGCTTTGAAATTTGTATTCATGGGCAGCCGGTACTGACACATCATCTGTCAGCAAGTTTTCATGGTGGTTTCTGAAGTGAATGGCAAGAGAACAGACATCACATTCGTAACAGGACCACTGCAGTGTTCTTGCCACTCCCATTTCCCTCAGAAGACACTACTCAAGAGGCAGCCAAGCAATGCCAGGAACCATGATAGATGAAAATAAAACCTTTCTCACAGCGTTTTGTTTCCTCTCAAGTTGCTGGTGTGGCCCTGCAGCGCTTGCAGACACCAGCAGCACTCTGAGTGCAGCAGCACAAGGACCATGGAAGGATAAACTGCCTGGCCACACCACCATACCCCCAAACATTACTGCCCTAGGGCTCCTGTCCCTCCATGGCCCCCCTTTTCTACTCTTGCACTGCCTTTTATCACACTGAAAGTCTTCATTCTGACTCACTTCCCCTGAAACTCTCAAATTGCTGCTGTATCTGCCCCTTGGAACTGTCAGGGGAAAGACAGATTGCTGTTATCTGAGCCCCACTGTCTCATTGAAAAGGTAAGTTAATGATGGTGCAGGTCCCCACTTTAATTACTGGCTACATCCATCTCGGAGTGATTAATTCTTGGCAGGTTTTCAAGAAATTCACTCTGCTGAGTACATACAGGTGTAGGGCCTGGCAAAAGAGCTGCCTTTATGCTTCACTGGCAGGACCATCTCTTACGTCTCTACACACACTTCTAACACTCCTGTCCTCTGCCTTTTCTTTATTTTCTTGTATTAACAGACTAAGGCAGCTTAGTATTTCTGTCACTGATTTATGTACACACATATACACCCAAGTCTGTGCACATTCCACATCCAGCAAAGCCTGAGAAAATGGGAGTTTTGCAGGCTCCTTTCCTGGAACAGGTGTCTTACATTACGCCAAACTAAATAAATACAGGACATGTAATGAAATAAACGGCCCCAGAAGATAGCATTCAGTCAGCTTTTCACATAAACAGCACCTTTTCTTATTAAGGACCTGCTGTTTGCTCTAGCAGGAATTGCTTTATCAAAGTGAGAGCAGGCACTCAGTGAGTATTTCCACCCAGCAGCAGTGAGAACTTTGAGATCAGGGTTCAGCAGTACCTCAGTGCTGTATGGAGCTACAGGAACCACAGCCCTCTTCCCCCTGCCCAGCCCAGCCTGACAGCAAGGTCCATGCCCCTGCCACCCCTGGGCATCCTCCCAGCCTCCAAGACGAGCGTGGTCCTACCTGTGCCATCTTCCAGGTGTCCAAAGTTACAGATCTGGCTGATGTTGTGCACCCAGATCTGCATCTCCTCCTCGGTCTTGGCCACCAGGTAGAAGGTGCGGTAGGTGGTCCTCACGATGAACACAAAGTTGTTCTGAAACTCCTTCTTGATGAAGTTGGGCCCCGAGTGCTTCAGCACCTGGCACTCGTTGAGGTCGATGGTGCGGATGGGCTTTCTGGAGTGGCTGCTCCTGTAGTACTCCAGCACGTCGGGGTTCCCGCTCATGCGGCCCCTGCGCAGCACGAACCAGCGCTTCCGCCAGGCCTGCGGGGACAGCGGGGGCAGGGGGACAAACCATGGACAGGGGACAGCGGGGGCAGGGGGACAAACCATGGACAGGGGACAGCGGGGGCAGGGGGACAAACCATGGACAGGGGACAGCGGGGGCAGGGGGACAAACCATGGACAGGGGACAGCGGGGGCAGGGGGACAAACCATGGACAGGGGACAGCGGGGGCAGGGGGACAAACCATGGACAGGGGACAGCGGGGGCAGGGGGACAAACCATGGACAGGGGACAGCGGGGGCAGGGGGACAAACCATGGACAGGGGACAGCGGGGGCAGGGGGACAAACCATGGACAGGGGACAGCGGGGGCAGGGGGACAAACCATGGACAGGGGACAGCGGGGGCAGGGGGACAAACCATGGACAGGGGACAGCGGGGGCAGGGGGACAAACCATGGACAGGGGACAGCGGGGGCAGGGGGACAAACCATGGACAGGGGACAGCGGGGGCAGGGTGACAAACCATGGACAGGCCGGGGACAGCAGGGTCAGTGCCAAGAGGGTCAGTGCCAACAAACACCACGGGCAGGGTCAGTTCCAACACCCACCACAGCCACCAGCCCAGTTGTTGTTACCGATTCAGGACAGCATAAAAAATAATGACACAGAATCTCCAGTCTCAAAGACAAAGGAGAGACAGATCCTTATTTTCTACCATCCTTTTTAGAGACAGTTCTGAGAGGAGAGCCATGGTTGGACACTCAGAATAACACCCCTCGAACATTTTTACAAGTAAACAAGTGGGAAAACAACACCTGTGGGGTCTGTTTTCCTCCTCCAAGGACAGTTTGGTTCCTCCTCACAATCTCTCACTGTGGGAAAGTTACGTGATTCAATTCCATATGCTGCTTCTGCCTGACCTCTCACACCCAGCATCCACACCCCCTCACAGGGACAGCAGGCTTGGAAAGACCCCTGAGCTCATTGAAGCCAGTCAGAACCCAGCAGTGCCCAGCCCACGGCTACACCCTGTCCTGAGTGTTGGACTGGTTACTTGTCTCACAAACAGGGTGGGACTCTGTCTAGTTACAGACTTCAGGATGTATTATCTGTCTGTATCATACAAGCAATAACCAAGAGACACAGGAAGACAACAAAATCTATGTAAAGCTAGATTAGAGACAAAACAACAACTGATGCTGAGTCTTTTTTAGGTATTTTCTCATCTAATAGTTTACAGGAAGTTTAGGGTCATATTACTCTAGCAAATCAGAGAAAGACTCACGTGGGTTTTATATTAACAAAAGGACTTCTTGTAAGCTTAAAAAAATACACAATAATTTATTAGTTAAGATTGAAACCTTTTCTATCTTTGTAAAGCATATATCTAGGACTTTTATATCTTGAGCTAGCAATCAGTCTTTGGTCTTGTACCTTATGATAGATAAAAATGTATTTACTTAGCTCTTAATTTCTTAGCTTCTCATGGGAAAGTTTTGAGATTATCAGCTTTTTCTTAGCTTTCTGTCTACTTTCTGAGGCTTTTTTGCACTTTCTGAGGTCTTTTACTTTTTAGATTCCCACACATGAACACCACGTCTGCATGTTCCTTCAGGAATTCCAGGGGTGGTGACTCCACCAATTCCCTGGGCAGCCTGTTCCAATGCTTAACCACCCCTTCAGTGAAGAAATTTTTCCTCATGTCCACACTAAACCTCCCCTGGAACACCCTGAGGCTGTTTCCTCTTGTGCTGTTGCTCATTCCCTGGGAGAAGAGCCTGACCCCACCTGGCCACAACCTTCTTTCAGGTAGTTCTGGAGTAATCAGGTCCTCCCTCAGGCCTCTCTCCTCCAGGCTGAGCAACCTGAGTTCCCTTAGCTGCTCCTCATGGGACTTGTGCTCCATGATTGTTTTCTTTCAGGTTTTACAGTTGTTTTGATAAGCTGGCCAAATTGTGATTTTTATTTGATGCACTGCCTGTCAGCTTGCATTGGAGACTGGAAAACGGGCAGAGGGTTGTCCCTGGGAGGTCCAGATGAACATTCTCCCCTCCCCTCACCCTGCCAATGTGATACAGTCAGAATGGCCCAGTACTTCACCACCTCATCCACAGAAGGGAGAACACATTTTTCTTTGTAAAACCAAAATACCAAGAACTGCACATACCTGGAAACAAGTGCCTGGGCAAAGGCCAGGGCTCCAGACACCCTGTGCAGCTTCCCTCCTATGGTTTTCAAAGCTGTTAATGAGCTGCCAATTACATCTGAAAGCCCAGAACAAGCCCTAAGGGAGTTGTAGTGCTAAAAATTAAACAGAAAACTTCAGCATCTTACAAAAGGACAATTATTTACACCTAAAGCAAACCTGGCAAGCACTGATGTTTTCTGACCCTTGTGACTGAAGGTGTGGGTCCCATACAGGCTTAAATGAAGTCCTGGCAGCATCAGATGCAGCATCACTCTGTAAAGCTACGTGCCTGTTTCTAGGCACAAAATAATATACTTTCTCCCTCCCCGTTTTTTTCCCCAGCAGCTGTTTTTGTTCATCAACAGTCTAAGCACCTCTGTGTTGATTATAGCTGTCACCAACACCTACTCTGAGGGCCAGAAGAAATCAATCCTGCTCCCTGTCCCACAGAGAAAAGCCAAAATAAGACATCAGGACCTTTGCCCTTGCCAAACCCCATGAAAACTCTTGGATGTGTGCTGCCCAAACCAGCCAGGCCAGGGAGCAGCCAAAGCCAAGGCTGCAGCTGCCTCAGCTCTGATGGAAACCTGGGGACGGTGCAGGGGCTCCCCCCCTGCCCAGGGACCCCCAAGAACTGCACAGACACTGGCTGCTTTTCCTGCCCTCATTCCAGTCAAAAGTTCATTCAAAGAAACATCTGAGCAACCACTGCCACAACCTCCCCACCTGAATCCCACCCAAGAACTCTTGGCAAAAGGACTTTGTCACAACGATGTAAATCTGGGTGGCAGCTTGTGTTTGAGTTAAAAGTCACACTTTGCATCCAGGCTATTACACCCAAATGATTACATTCATTTTGGGGCCTCCTGAAATTATTATTTTCTTAATGAAGGAGTGCTAGGATGATTAGAAGTTTACATGTCCTCCAAAGCTTTGTGGGCACTAGAGGGAAGGCTGGATCAGAGAAGTACAACTACCATCAGACAAGAGCCAACATCAATCTAGAACAATTTCCATCTTCCCTCTGTAAGTGGAACAGTTCCATGCCAAAACAAAGGAAGAATTTGCAGCAGCACATTCCTTTGTGTAACACAAGCTATCAGTGTATTCGTCTTGCTCCTGAATTTTTGACTTTGGGAATTGCAGAGTCACATCTGAAAGAAAGAGGAACAGCCCTGTTTCCATTTCAGCAGGGTTTCTAAGAAAGAGACTGCTCCTTCCACAATCTGAGTCTCTGCTTCTGCTGAATGAGTGGTGTGAGGTTTAGAGGGCTGCTCTTACATGTGAGCATTGGATCCACCTCAGCACTGTCAGACAAAACAAGCCCTGAGCAAAGCCAAGCTGGCTAGTGAACAAGGCAGAACGAAAGCTGAAAAGGTTTAGCCAAGGACCTTCATCACTCACCTTCTGCCTGAGGACCATGTTCTCATTTGTTTGTACAACACATCCAGTATTTGAGATCTAAATAATTTACTAGAAGACATACAAAGCTCAGCGAGGTAAATTGCCCTGAAATGTAATTTGCCCTGTGGGGTTTGATTTTTTTCCTGGTTTTAGCAGCAAAACACGGAACAACCAACAAACCAGCAAACGTGAAATTCTTGACCAGCTATATTAATGCTTACAACTCCCCCATGAGGATAATCTTCATTTTACAGAACGAAGCAAAGGGGATGGCAGGGGGAAGCAGATAGAAGGGTGGCTGTGTGCTGGTCCCTTGCCTGCCTGGTGGCCTTGCAGCCCTGCTTCTGGCACAGGACAGGCGCTGGTCCCCAGGCTCTGGCACTCAAAGAAGAGTCTGAGAGCTCACTGATGGGGATGACTGCAAAACACTGGACTATTTGGGATTGCTCTCACCCCACAAAGCCCCTTGGAGAGGGGAAAGCAGCAAATCCCACCAGAGAAGGGTTGGCTTCCCTCCCACAGCTGGCTGAGAGCTGGGAGCTGCAATGCACAGTGCTCCTCCTGCCACTCCCTGTGGGCTTCAGCCACCACCTTGGGGCAGGAGAACCAGCAGAGCTGCAGGATGAGAGCCCCACGGGAGTGCCAGCACCTGAGACAAGCTTTCACAGCTTGTCTTTTTTAAAGAACAGCTTTTAAACATATTCCTGTGGAAAAAAAAAATAAAAATAAGTCAAGCGGAACTTCGTAGCATTTCCTATAAAAAAGCCCAAAGAGGAAGTTAAAATTCATAAGTAGTCAGGTTTGTAAGCAGCTGATTCTGAGCCCACTAAGACACGTATGTCAGCAGAGGTTCCCTGTGCACAGAGTGGGAGGTGCTGGGGCTGCAGGGCACGGTGCCTGCAGCAGGAATCCGTGCAGGAGGCAGGACCAGCTCCCAGCAAACATCCCTGTGCTCCAAGAGGACGCTGTTGGGAGCTCTTTGTGCCCCTCTTCCCAGAGCAAAGGCCAGCAGCAATGCTCCCCAGACCCCTGCAGAGGGGGTCAGGCCTTGGCAGCCTGGTTATAACACCTGATTTACTCACCCACCAAGAAATCAGAGCAAGGAGACCTCTCAAAGCACCCAGCCTGACCCCAGCTGGAGTTCTGGTTTTGCTGTCTCAGTTGTGGCTGTTGGTCTGCAGCACCTATCAGCTCTGAATAATTCATCTCCCCCTGATGAGGCTGCCTGCTTGTCCCTTGCAGTTTGTCCCTGTGGAGCACTCTGGGAGCAGATGAGCTCACTGCCCATCACTTACTGCTTTAATGCTTCTCCTGGATTTTGTCTCCCTTATTTTCCACTCAGCTCTCACCAATGTCTTCAGCAGTGAGAGGCTGAAACTCGTGGTTTATGACTGGGAAAGAAAAATCAATAAATACTCAATTTCAGAGAGGGATACTCCTCCCTTAGGCCCTTCCTCTGCCTCCACAGGCATGTAACTCTATTTAATCCAGAGACTAGAATATTTTTTGCAGCAATTTTTCTCGCTTTGCTCGGGTGCCTGGAAGTGAGGGGCGTTCTTCACTGTGCTGGAAAGGAGCTCGCTCTCCCTCTGCCTGCCTGTCCATGCCCACTGCCCCTCTGCTTCCCCAAGGCTGGGGCTCAGCTCTGGTGGGAAAGAGCTCTGAACTAAGCAGTGTTTCCATTCAAAACCACACAGACTGGCACAAATGGTCTGGCTGATCCTCTGCAAAGAGCTGTCACACAGCCCAGGACAGCCTACAATGGATTTCCATCTGCTGCCTTCTGACCGTGGCAGTTTCAGAATGACTCTGAGTGAACCCTGTTTGAAGAGAGTCAGCCCTTGGAGAGACGTGACGAGTGTGCAAGGGTAAACACCTTCTTCCTTTCAAGGTGACACAGTTATGTTAATTGACTAAAAACGCCAGCCAGAAAATTTCCTGCACTTTAAGTGCAATGAGAGCTTTGTAATAAAGCACCCTAGAGGACATCCTGTAGAAACAGAGAGGTGTCCTTTGTTTCTGTTTCTTTACATGAAATCTGTGGTTTGTGAAGAAAAGATGACACACATTTTAACAGAGTAGAAAAAAAATCCCCCAGTCATACGCTGCCTGTTAACCTACACACATTCCCACTGCCTGCTGACATCCCAATCCTTAATATTTATGGTGATTTACATAAACAAACATCTGCATCTGAGTGAGTCACTGATATTTAATAAACATGAAGATTCCTTGTTACTCTAATGGGTTTGTTGGGGCAAGGAGGGTCAAAAGAAACCCAAAATACTTGAGAATTCTGAGTTCTTAAAATACTTGCCGAAAATAAGAAAACAAGTTCTGAAGGTAAAATCAATAATGAAACTACTTCATTTCGGGGAGGGGGAAAACAGCCAGACATTTGGATGAAGAAATATAATTTCCCTCATGTGCCCTGTCCCTTAGCAGGAGCAGTAAAGAACTGTGCTCCTCACAGTCATTTTGATGAGAGGTTTCCCCTGAGGGCACTGGAGAGGTGGCACAGCATCCCTTTGCTCCCCATGTGTCAGAAAAGCCCTTTTTCTGACCCACAGACAGGGCTCCTGAGAGGCATTTTAAAGACTTTTATTCCATTTCCATTCTCATGGGAAGGGTGAGACAGTACAGATGTTACAATTCACACCATCCCAGTCAGAACCCAAACTATTTCCTAATTATAATGCATTATAACTGTTTCTTGGCCTGTCAGCTTTTGCCACACCATGCTGCTAATGCTTCTAAGCCAATCATATAAAAATACCCCACGTGGGTCTTGCTACAATGCATCTCTCATAGTTCTGTTTCTCCAAAGTACCTGGTCTGTTTGCAAAGTCATCATCTGAAACTTGTTTCCCATTCCATTTCTCTCTCAACAATGTCTGTCCTATCCCATGGCCTTTCCAAGGCAGCACATCTGATCCCAGAGTTTGCACACAGGGGCACAAGGCTATGGGAGCTTTCAGCCAGGCTTGGGGAATTCTCTCCAAATCCATTTCCCACACTCATGGAGGCAGGAATTGCTCCCAGGGCTGTCTCTGCAGGCGGAGGGGCAGCAGCAGTGCTGTGTCCTCCTTGCCTTCCCCATGGCTCCTGGCAGCTGGGGGCCAGGGGCTCTCCCAGAGAGAGGAGATGTGGGTGCTGTGGTGGTGCTGCCCCGGTGGAGCCTGCAGGGGAAGATGCTGATGGAGGATCTCACCCCACAAGATCCTGCCCTGGGGAAAAGCTCACTGACCGACCCCAGCTCCAGCAAACACTGCCACAGCAGAAAGCCACCACAGCTCCACCTCACCGGGGGGCTGCAGGATGTCCAAGGGTTTCACAGGGTCCTGCCCTGGGGTCTGCAGGGCAGGCAGGACCTCACTGTGGCCCCAACACTTGACAGACCTCACTGCTCAGCACTGCCCCGAGGCCACAGAGACGGCTCCGGGCTGACAAAGCCTTGCCTGGGAAACACACAACAGCAAAACACCCCAGGAGTGGTGGCAGGATCAATGGCAATCCATCTGCAGTGCCTTCCTTTAACAGTGACATCCTCAACAGGCAGGGAGGCCACGAGCTGCCCTCCCCACTGCCAGCCCAGGCCATCCCACCTCTGCTCCTCCTCCTGTTCTGACAGCAGTGCTGCTGGAAGCTTGCAGCTTTCCTTGTGAACAGCTGCCCTGCAAACACGAGCAGGCCTCTCTGAGCTCATTTACAGACAGCATGAGGATCAATCCATATGAAATTAGTGCTGACTGCCACCCCAAGCAGGAGCCGAGCCGTGCCCTGCACCTCCCAGGAGAGGCTTGTGGCCAAGAGGGGACCAGGGCCATCCAACAAACCTGCTAGCACCCGTGGGGCACCAGGGAAAGACACAGTTGGTGTAAATAAAGAAATGAAGTCACTCCCCAGCTGCACTTGGCTGTGGCTCATTGGGACTGACAGGATGGTAAAGACAATCTCACTCCCTTCCAGGAAACAACTGGAATTCTTGGGACTCAGCATCACTGTGAAGCTGTGCCCAGAGTGATCTGGAGAACTGATGCAAGTCAGGCTAAGGAAAAGAAAGCCAGCTGTGGTGGGGTGTCTGCTCAGGTCTGGGAACAGCCACCTTCCATCTGGGCTGCCAGCTCTTCCACTGGACTGCCAGCTCTCACCAAGAGCATGCTGCAAGGGGTGAACAAAAGCCCTGGGTGGAGGGAAGCTGATTTTGGGCCCTGTCCCACCTGCATCCCTGCGTGCTGCAGCCTGTCACTCCAGGCAGGGGGTACCAAAGCACTGGGGCACCAGGGCTGGACTTGACTCACATCATGGGCACCCTCACGAGCATCCTCACACCCTCCGTTTCATTTGGTCTTCCCTTTTCACTTTTAGTGGGGGTGTACAGCAGGTCACAGCTCAGAGCAGAGCTCCCAGCACTGCAGTGATCATTGCCCTTCAGGGACCTCCTCCCACCCAGAGCCCTCTGCTCCTCTGGGACAATTTTCCTTCCCAAGTGCAGGCACTGTGAAACATTCCTTTGAGCTGCCCCTCAATCCACACCTTCTGACTGCTGCTACAGTTTTGCAAGCATTTAAGCCCCCTGACAGTGAAGACTCACAGGCAGGACTCTGTACACGAGGATGTTTACAGCCTCGCCCTCCAGCCAAGAGTTTTAGTTCCATATTTCCTCACAGCGTGTTTATATGCAGCATTCACAATGACATTGTTATCACCCTGAGTGCAGTTGAAGTTTCTGGACTGCTTTTGTTCACCCTTGAATCCTGAAGCACTTGATAGGTGGTTCATTGTGGTCACAGCCTCGGTGTGCTGTGAGGTGTTCACCTGTCCCAGGACACACGGACACACCTGCCCTGAGGTCACTCTGTGCTCCTGAGGACCAGGCTGCTGCTCCACACCCCCACAGGGGTGCACTCCCAGCCCTGTGCTTGGCTTCAGCCAATCTGCAGGGACACTTGTGCACCTGAAAGCCTTTTCTAGCTGCATTTTTAGGGGCAGAGGTTGGCAGACAGAGAACTGCTGGTCTGGCTTTCCTCTGGTCTGTTAAAACCCAAAATTTGGATTTCTCAGGATGCAGGGTTGGGCTTTTTACAGAAGCAAGTTGAAAACAGAGAGAAAGGAGAAACTTAATATACTGACACAGGTCTTTGTGGATTTAACCATTAACTTTGTTTTCTGTAAGTGGAAAAAGTGCTGCTGAAGCTTTGAGTTGCCAGACAGGAATTCCTACTTTTACATAAAAAGTATTTGTGTAAAATGGTCTGGAAACTCTTAAGATCCCCCTGACTTGTTCACAATAAATTCTTCAATACTAACTTCAATAATAAGATATAATCTCGAATAGAGGTAAATTTTGATTTCTTACAATGGCTTTAATCCAAAAGTCTTGCACAGTCTTAAAGGATTTTTGGAAGACTTTGCATGGATCTATGAGATCTTAATGAAAAATGGGTTGCTCCCAGGTTGTTTAAGAAACAAGTTCTGAAATACAAATGCCGGATATAAACATCTGCTGGATAACTGAATGTAGCTAAGTCACAGGAGTCTTCAGTCATTTTTGGAAACAGCTAGAGGAAAATGTATATACCAAAGGGACTGAAGTTTGGACGAATTTTGAGCAAATTTGCTAAACTAAGAGCTTTTATGGAAGGGCTCCAAAGCTGCCTCGCTAAGGAAAGGAGTAGGGGCGAATTCCCTTTCTTGTCACTTGCAAGCACGATGTGAATACAGATGTGCAAAGCAGTTAAAGACTCGAAAAAACTGCCTGGAGACTGCGCCCTGCTGCCTCGGGCTATCTGGAGTCCCTCTCCCTCTGCTTTACTTGGAAGTGGCAGTTTTCTCAGTATTCTTCACACAAACAGAGCAAATTCTGCTGTTTCACCTTGTTAACTGAACATGTGGTGTGAGGTCAGCAACAGCCGCCAGCCTATCTCCAACTGTCTGTGCTCACATGATGCTGCAGCTCCAGCATAAACAGGAAATTGGGCAAAGTCACTCCTTTACTAGGGGACCACAACACCACTTTTAAAAAAAAAAAATTAAAAAAAAAAGTGTTCAACAACACACTGTCAGACCTAGTGAAGAAAAGCAGAGGAGCCAGCAGGAGCAGAATGAAAGCTGCACAAGTTTAGGCTGCAGCACTTCTGCCTGATCATAACAAGGAGGCTGAGGAAGTGCCCCCAGGTTCAGTGCCCTGCTCAGCTGATCTGGGTGCACAGGGAGTGAGGAGCTGTATCCTCCACATCCCCTCCAGGCCAGCTCTGGGCTGGGCTTTTTTCCATCCTTACTGACTTCAGGGCTGCACGCCGTGAAGACTTTGACCTTTGCACTTCATTTCACTCCCAAAATTGCCTGGAGAAAGGAAGTGTGAGGGAGGCAGGCAGAAAAACAGGGAGGAGGCACACGTGTGGGAGGGCTTGCCGTGGAGAACAGGTCACTTCTGCTGAAAGTAAGAATCAACCTCTCTGCATATACAAAGACAAACAGCAATAGGTGCAATCTCACAACAGCAGCTCTGGAGTATCCAGATGAGCTCTGTTTTTAGCATGTGGAGGGGGGCACTGATTTAATTGCAGGCTCCAAGGTACACAGACTCAGAGATCTCCTCTGGGATTGATGTATTGGCTTGAAATCAGCCCCGTGGGAACCACCCGGCCTCTGTGGTGACATTTCAGCTGCACTGATGCAAATGGCAAAGTTCCCATTTGCTCTGAGGGGGCCAGGTCCTCCTCTTAACAGGAAACTTTGAGAAATTCAGAGATTCCCAAAAATGGAAACATGACACGAAGAAATGATCTGAATAAAGGAAATGTGCCTCAGGACTTACGAGGAGCATTTCTACCAACCACATCAGAAGATGAACTCTCCCTTCACGGGTCTAGCCTGGGTTTTGTGGCTTGCACACAGCCTGCCCTCAACTGATTTTTCTCCAAAAAAAAAAAAAAAAGAAAAAAAAAAAAAAAGTTTCTCTCTTTTTTCTTTAAAGCCAAAGAGCAAACATCTGCTGGTGACTCCAGGCAGGGTAAAAGGCCCTGTCAGGGGAAGGCAGGTCCTGCCCTGGCCATCCCTGGTCACTGTGCAGCACAAACACCCAGCTCTCACAGCCACACGGGCACAGTGGCAAGCTGGGAGCCCCCCTGGGCTGCCAGGGCTCCTGCAGGAGCAGAGAGTGCCTGGGGCACTGGGAGAGCTGTGGGGATGCAAGCAGAGAGTAAAGGAGTGAGGGTGAAATAAAGTGAAGCTTGGAAAGGTCTGTGTTTGTCCCAGACACGAGGCTGGAGCAGCCAGGGCTCTGCAGCCTCCGCTGGAAGCAGAGCTGTGTGATTCAGAGGCTCAGCCAAAGCCACTCATCCCTGGCCAGATTCCCTGGGTGGGTATTTACAGCAAACAAACCGGATTATAAACCCAGAGTTATCTGCCAGGCCTGTTTAGTAACTATTATAATTGTGTGGAAGAGCACACCAGTGTGTGGGCAAGGCTCGAACCAAAACAGACAAGATGAAGTCTCCACATGGCACAGACACAAGCACTGATGGTTTTTAAAGGGGGTATGTTTAGGTGGCCCACGCTGCCTTTAAAGCAGGTTGGGTTGAACCTCAACAACCTCAACTGAAGGTGGCTGAAAGTGCTCAAGAGCTGGTTTTACACCCATTTGTTCATTTCCAAGTACATTACTAGAAAACCAAATTACTAGAATTTATAATTCTATTTTGATTGCAGTTCTGCAGTTTTCACCTGCCTTCCCATGAACTAAATTGTGATGCTTAACCTTTAATTATTCTCTAGGCAGTGTTACATCTCCACACTTGGGTCTACATCTTTAAAAGCTGTCTTAAATTAGTCTCTGCTTTACACCTGACAGGAGGCAGAGCTAGTTTTTAAATATTTTAGACTTTTTTTTTTTTGTTCTCCTTAGTTTGTGTAAAAGTGATCATCACTCACATGGCTCAGAATATACAGCATCCACTGCCTGTCATTTTTTATTTTAAAATATATAAATGTTAAGAAACATATAAACAATGCTCCTTGAGCCAGGATTTCTTTTTTCTGTTTAAGAATTCTCTCTGAAGTGTCAGTACCCTTTGTCTTGCTGTTGGGCCCTGTGTGTCACCCGAGGACAGAGGGTTTCAGGACGAAGGCTGTGAAGGAACAGCACCCTGGGAGCTCCACTTTGCTGTGTGTTTTAGGTGTGTTTCACAAAGTCAGCTGGTTCCAGTCAGCTCGAGCACCCAGACATTGCCTGTGTAAACTTCCCACGCTCAGGAGGGAGCTGCATTCCTGCAGCCTGCTCTGGGAGGGCAATGCTGCTGGAAATCCTGCAGACCTGCAAACCTTCCTGGGTGCTCTGCCTCCTCCAGAGCAGCCAGGAGCAGGCTGCTGCAGTGGAGCAGGGGATGGGCAGCAGGGCACACAGGGTGGGCTGGCACGGCTCGGGGCTGTGTCCTCAGCTGTGTCACAGTCACACAACACCCTGAGCTGGAGGGCACCCACAAGGGCCATGGGGTCAGCTCCTGGCCCTGCTCAGCACCATCCCCAGGAGTCACAGCAGTGTCCAAACATTTCCTGAGCTCTGCCAGCCTTGGTGCTGTGACCACTTCCCCAGGGAGCCTCCTACAGCGCCCAGCCACCCTCTGGGTGAAGGAGTTCTTCCTGATCTCCAACCTGAACCTTCCCTGACACAGCCTCATGCTGTTCTTTGCTCCTCTGACTGGCCACCAGGCAGGAGATCAGTGCCTGTGTCTCTTTTTCCCCTCATGAAGGAGCATCCTCATCACCAGCCCTTTCTCCTCTCAGCTCCTGAGACTTGTCCTTCCCATGGCAAATCACGTGTGGGTTCCCCTGCTGGGTTCAGCTACAGAGAAATTCTCTTGACTTTGTTGCTTATTTACTGTTCTGCATTACATAGCTCTACTATAATACCTATTTCTCTTGGCTTATCTAAGGCACTTTTCTTGCTTGCTTTAAGCATTGCAGTTTTAAAACACAGCAGTTAATGCTGTAAAAGATCTGGTCTGCTGCATCTTCCTCAGTCTCAAAGTCTTCAGCTGCAGCAAATTCTAAATTCTCAGCTTTTCTGTCTCTGAGGCCTGCTTGTCTGGCTCCTAAAAGTCCTTTTCACCTTTAGTGTTTCCCACAGTAGGTGAAGCTTTTTCAGCCCCCTGTTGTTGTTGTAACTTTTGCCTGGATGTGGAGCCATGAACGTGGCCAGGGCTGGCTTTTGCTGTACAGCACTGCTGTTGACAAAACAGCATGGCAAATAAGGTCCTAAGAGCATATGTGAAGTTTATCTTCACTTCCATGACTTCTCAAACTTCCCTTGCTGAACCAAATGATGAAATCACAACATGTTCAGAAATATTAAATCATTTCCTCCACATCTGAATATAACAGGCTGCAGAAGGAAAACAATGACTTCTGGCACGCTGCACACTTTGAACACAGTGAATTCTGGGACCCCAGTATATTTACAGGCTTGCACTCTGATCACAGCAGCATTAAAACAACCATGGACCGTGATTAATTCCAGAGGAAATGCCCCAGGCTTGCCAAACCCAGCTTTGCCTGGACATTGAGGATTTTAGACACAGAGTGCACACCCAGGCAGTAACTTCAGGATGCCCCAAACCAGCTTCCCACTGCTAGCCCGTGGGCAGCAGATTGGTGCCACTCAGGAGTGGCCCAAAGCACACCACCACTGGGTGTGTCCTGCTGTCTCTGCGGGGCAGAACGCCCAAATTCATTGTGGCACTGAAAGGACGTGAAGCAAGGACTGCCCTGCCTGCCTGGGCACCCACCTCTGCCTGCTGGACCCCGTGTGAGCCCCTGAGCTCCCCCACTCTGGGCACAGGGCAAGGCAAGGGCAGGAGCAGGGCTGCTCCCCACCTGCTGCCCCTGGTCCTCCCTGTGCTGGGCAAGGCCAGCTCCCACGTGGGAAATCCCTGCTGGTGCCAGGGAGAGCAGCAGGGCCTCCCCAAACAGAAAGGAGAGAAGGAGTGAACAATGAAAGGGCTCCTCTCTGCAGAACCCCCTGGATTTCACAGCCAGAAGGGTTCCTTGCTGCAAGCTGATGGAGATGCAGCTTGCAAGAGGACAGGCCAGCTTTCCTGAGCAGGAGCCTTCTCTTTGGGGGTGTGTTCAGCCAGCTGGCAGGGATTTGTAATGCAGATCTCTTTTGTGAGTACAGCAGGAGTAAAACTCACTGCCAAACTCCACAAATAGTGAACAGTTTGGGAGTAAAGACAGATTTCAGAAATGAAAGTTCAGCTTGATGCATTGGGAACAACGTGCAATTAAATGTGCTCAGCAATGTCTGAAATATGAGCAATGTGGGAGAAGGGTAATAGCTCCCTTTCTATCATTTTCAACCTGCCAGCACTAACCAAACACCAAAATCCAGGTTCTTAGTCATGTAAACTGGCAAAGGTGGCTGAAGGCAGTGGGGTCGTGCAGCCTCTCTGGATCTGTCTTTTTTAAAGAGTAAAGCTATCAGAGATAGCTCTGGGATGATGAAATAGGATCAATGTCACTGTTACAACAGTGAGGACAATGAGCCAGCTGGGTTTTTCCACAGGCATTTTCAAAACTACAGCGTTTATTTCTGCTTTTCTGCAACTTCTTCTCTATCTCTCCTCCTCCCTTCCCCATCCCCATTTTTTTGTGGTTTGTAGGCTCTCAGCTGCAGCCAGAAGAGGAGGTCAGCAGGGAGCAGTGAGGATGTGGATGCAGGCTGTGAGTGCATCCTTTGCTCTGTGCATGCTGCTGCTGCCTCCTCTCCCCAGGGCTCCCTGGAGGCAGCCAGGGAAAGGAGCAGGAGCAGGAGAAGGCACTGAGACTGGACTGCTTCCGTGTGGTGCTGTGCCACTGCCTCTGCTGCTGCTGCTCTTTGAAGGGGCCCTGGGGGAAAACAGAGGCAGGTGGGAGAAGGTGCCTCCTCGTGCCCTCCTGGTGCCTGCAGGTGAAGAATGAGGGATCCTGCACAGCCAGGCTGCTGTGCCCCAGGAACACCTGGCTGTGAGGGTCTGACCTCTGAGCAAATGGGGAATAGGAAGGGCTGCACAAGCTCCTTGGCCATGGCCTTTCCTGCCCCTTCCCCTGCCTCACCTCAGTGTCACCTGAGCCCTCCCAGACAGCACCACGCCCTTTGTGCATGGTCACCTGCTGCCACGTGGTGCCACCACCTCCTGCCTTGAGGGAATCACCTGGACACTTGTCCCCTGTGTCCTGACGTCTGGGGAGCACCTGAAGCACATCTGGGGCACCTGAAGCACATCTGGAGCACCCAAAGCACACCTGGGGCACCCGAAGCACACCTGGGGCACCCAAAGCACATCTGGGGCACCCAAAGCACATCTGGCTGTAGCCCCAGCAGGGCTGCAGTGAGGGCAGCCCAGGATGAAGCAATCCCACCCAGCTGGCGAGGCCACCTTGGGATGAAAGGCCCCCACACGACCTTGGTAATGACCAAGGTGTGTTCTGCTTTCCTCTGATGGGAAGAGTTGGTCAATTGGCTTTAAAACCAGACCTCAGCCAGCCCAGATTCTAAAATCTTCAAAGCCAAGAGTGTACAGTCACCTGCACAGTCTACAGTGCCTGCAAATGCTGCTGAAGGAAGCAAGTGCAAGTGTGGCTGATGCTGATACTTGAACTGCTTGAATGCTGTCAACTTGAATTGCAAAACAGGAGCTGAAGTGAAATTCCAGCTGCCTTGGAGTTCCTCTGCTGAATTTTGAAATTATTTTCAGTTTTGAAGTGGGTTTTATTGCTTCTAATCCTATAGGGAAGATTAATGAAGACAGAGAAACCAGCAGCAGAAATGCCAAGACAGCATTGCACACTAAGATCTGCTCCACCCAAAATGCAGACACATAAAAATTCAGAACTCCCCACAGATATGACCATTTCCTGATCAGCTGAATGTGCAAGCAGAGTGGATCCACAGGGCTCTCCTGTGCTGAGGACACTGCCCTCCCTTCCCAGTCACTGTTGAGTTCTCCTCTTCCTCTCACCAGTGATGCCCCAGGCACAGAATGGTTAAAGAACTGAAGGTTTGTGCCCAACAGCTGCTTTCAGCTTGTTTCCCAGAGTGCAAACCCTGGCCAGTGAGTGCCTTCACAGTGGCCAAGAGAGCCCTGCTCAGAGCATTTACCTCAGGGAGGTGTGGAGACACAGCCACAACAAAGACACCCGTGCAACTGCAGCTCCAGCAGGTGCCCAGCCTCTTAGAGAAACACAAAGCAGGCTTCCCCCGTGGCCACCTTCAGCTGAAATGTGCTGCTTGGGAGCCATGCAGATGATTCTTTTCATAACAGCTCTCAAATCCACTTGTGTTTTAGCTGACTGTGTTTTGCTCCCTGGCTCTGCCATTTAGGCTCTGCCTGATGTTGTTTTAGGAGTGCCAGCATGTGGGTATCAACAGGCCTGTTGGTGCTTGTAGGCAGTGATGGGAGAAGGGATGCAGGTTTTGTCTGGTGAGGTCGTTTCAAGGGTGTTCATGTTCTAGGAGCAGAGCAAGACTACAGAATAATAAGTGTTTTCAAAGGCAGAGTTCAAGTAAGAGCTAAAAAGGGAGAGCAGGGGAGTCCCAAATGGGCAAGAAAATTGGAAAGACAGGAATGGGAGGAGCAGGAAAGCTGAAGAAAGAAGGACACATTACAAAAGCACCGTGGGGACCACGCAGAGAAAGGACTGGGTGCTGCAGCTCTGTGGGGAGCACGGCACAGAGGAGCAGCTTCATCCCCAGCAGCTCACACAGCACAGGCTGCAGAAGGCTGATAGCAAACCCCCTGTCCCAGCATGAGGAAGGCACAGCTCCTCCAGCAGGGGCTTCTCAAAGTCAGACCTGGATTTTCCTCGGGGTGGAGCAGCCCCATCACACTGTGAATCATCCCTGGGCTGGCCATTGTGTGTTACGAGGCATCTCCTTTGCCAAAGCCAAGCAGAAAAGCCAGCAGAGCAACAGGAGGGAAGAGGCCCTTACTGAAATCCTATGAGGACAGTGAGGAATGATGACAGACAAAGCCTCACCCCCGTTTCCCCTGCAGGAGCTGCCAGTGCCACAGCAGTACCCAAAGGTGACGTGATGGGCACAGCAGCCAGGGCAGCGCAGAGCTGGCACCTCTGCCTGCTCTACAGATTGCAGAGAGCACCAGAAACCTCCTGTTTTGCTAGCACACTGCAAGCAGAGGGCAAGAGCTAATCAGGACTCGTGCTAATGAAGCTGCCTGCTGCTGGGAGAGGATGGGGATGTGGCTGGATGCCAGCAGTGATATGGCAGGCGGGACCAGAGGGCTCTGCTGCCTCCCAGGGCAAGGCTGCTTTGGTAACCTGGTCCTTCTGCTGGCTTTCTGCCCTCTCCTGGGGCTGCCTGTGGAATGACACAGCCTGAGAAGCCCTTTTGGGCTCTGGGAGGCACGTGGGCAGGAGCCCCTGGTGCTGGCAGCAGGGCAGAGCTGTGCTGGGACACTCGTGTCCCCCCTGCTCAGCCCCGTGTGGGCTGTGACGCTGGGGCTGGGGCTGCTGGCACAGCTACAGCCTCGTGTTTTTTGACCTTTTACTCTTCCAGAGATAGAAATGGGATTTGTCTGAGGCTTGGAATAACTTCCTGCCATTGTGCTGGAGAGGGCTAGTCTGGCTTGCTAGATAGCTGTGTCTGTCGGGCTGGCTCAGGAGTGGAGAAAGCCTCTGCCCCGTGCCTGAGCTGAAGACAGATTTAAAGGAGCCCAAAGACACAGCTGTGCCTTGGAGAAAAATAAGCTGGGAGCATTAAACATTGTCCCCAGCAGGACAACTGGGCCGGGGCTGTTTCTGGCTTTGGGCATTAGCCATTACTGGAGAACCACAAACAACCCTAAAGCAAATGGTGTCTGTGTTCCTCAGATGGTGACTTACAAATCCCCTCTGGATCAGTGACGTGTGTGTGTCTGCATGTGTGGGAAAGTAGGTAATGGGCTGAAAATGGATCCTTTGGGATGATGAGAGCAGGCAGTGGTTGTGCAAGCCTCCCCCTCCTCCTGCACCGTCCCTCTGCCTCTGCAGGGACACTGGGCAGGCTCCGAGGCTGAGCTCAGGGCTGCTCTGCTTTTCCTGCACCTTTTGATGCCCTTCTGCATCTCTTTTGCTCCATCTCAAATTGACTTCTAGCAGCCCTGACAGGTGACACCGACAGGTCAGGTGTTTTCAGTGCAACATTGGACAGATCTGTTGGGCTCTCCCAAACAATTGGGGGAATGCACTTCAGACAAAGCCTCTTCTAAGCTTTGAGCTGTTTCTTGTGTTTTACTCATCACTACTCAAAATCACCAGGTGCAAGATGTGTGCTAGTGTATTCCTGCATGACTCACTCACAGCCTGGCTGCCTCTGACTCTCCTTTCTGGAAGTTTGGAGCTGGAATGATCTTGGCCCTTTACTGATGCTCCTTTGAACAACTCAACCTAGGGCACCTGGTGGGCAGGACCTTTGGCTGAAAATGGGAATTTTGCACACTTCTGGCCAGCAGCAGTGCCAGCTGGAGATCCCTGACATGTACCAAGGAACACTCAGGCTGTACCAAGCCCAACTACAAGCCCCCTCTCCCCCTGGACTGGGTCTCTGCAGGCACTTGCTGGAGGTGTCAGCCCTCCCTCCTTGGCACTGCTGGGACAGGACAGGGAAAACAACTCTGCCCCCTCTGCAGGGGTTGGATCTGTGCTGTCCCCGAGCACGAGCCTGTTTCACAGCGGGTAAGAAGTGAAAATTTGGATCTCCCTGCCCTGCAAAAGCAGAGCTGTCCCAAAGCCAGAGAGTCCTGACACACAAGATGAACACACACCACACTGGTGTGCAAAGACACCTTTCCCAGGTTTGCAGCCTCAGGGGAACTCAGGGTGTCAGTGACACGTGGCAGCAGCTGTGATTTCTGATGTAATTGTGTGATACAGTAAGAGGGTAACACTTGAGCCTTTGAGCCTCAGTGCACAGCAGGTCTCAGGCAGCAGAAGGAAGCAGTGCTGCACTGCACTGGTCACCTGTTTGCATCAAGTTCTGCCTCCAACACAGATTTCACTTGCTGCTTTCTAAATAGGAGGTGTCAAACAAACTGGAATTTTGAATAAGTTTTTTATATATTAAAAAAACCAAATCTGCAACCCAAACAGTGGAAAATTAATGAAGAGAACCCACCTAGTTTATTTGTAGGTAATTTAATATAATTCACTAATTTGAAATCCTTCTAAAAAGGGTTTAAATGCTTTTGTATGTTTTTCCAATTCTATTCAAATGCAACTTGTTTCAAATCACATAAAATAATCCTTGCTGGGGGAAAGCAAGCTTTTCACAGTGACACCTCTTTGACATAAAAATTGTAACATAAAGAACATGAGTAACTGTGTATTAAGCTACACCAATGCCTTGATATTTATGGATGGAGATAAAGTATGCCTGTTAGCAGAAATAAGCACTACATTCATCCTACAAACTCCACTTAGTGGTAAATTATTGCACATCAACTAATGAAACTGTATTTCAAGGAAATAAATGGAAAAGTACCCGTGGCAAAAAATGAGACTAAGAAATTACAATTTAATTCAAAGATTTACACCTTCTCATTTAAGGTATTATAAAAACCTGTGTTAACACTGCTCTGTGTGAATTAATGCTCTTTACAGGGAAATTTCCTCAGGCTGACTGGACTAGATTGGGGAAGTATCATGAGGGGGAGCTGTTGAAATTAAAAATAAAACTACTGATGTTCCCAGACTGAACCAAACTTGCAGCCTGTGATCAGTGGTGCTGCATGCAATGCTCTTTTTCCACCCTCAATCATGTATGTCACAAAGACAGTGATGGACTCTCACAGCACAGGGCATCTGTTAACTCACAGATTAAAAAGTGTCTGAGGGCTAAGGAATTCATCTCTCTCACCACACCTTATTTCCAACAACTGAACTCAGTTACTGTCCTTGTGGTACAGCAGGCAGCTACCAGGTTTTCACAAGGACTCTGAGAATAATGCACATGAACAGAGTCTTTGGAGCTTCTCATGCACATGGGTTTTCCCCAGGCTCTCAGCTGGGGGCTGCAGCCACAATTCACACAGTTCCATCTAAGAACAAACATGCAGACATGCCTGACACCACTGTCAGCTAAAAGAGCAGGTCCTGGTGTGTCTGCAGCAGCTCACACTCTGAGGAGCAGGTGTGAAGGAGGTCAGCACTGAGGTTGTCTTCCAGGAATAACCTAATGGGGTGTGGAGGTGTGAGAGCAGTCTCACCATAAAGAAAACAACCCAAAATCCCCCAAATAAACACCACAAAAAGATGTAAAACACTGCAGCTCAGCTCCCTGTAAGACCAGGCTTTTCTCTGCGACACCAGGAAAACAAAACCCAGCAGAGGATGCCTGTTACTCACACTCGTTCACACTGCAGATCTTTTTCCTTACAGTTTCACGACCCATCACAAATCCTCCCGGTGTTTGTCCACCCCCTGCTCTCGGGCCACTGGCAGCAGCCCTGACACACACTGTGCCCTGCAACACAACCCCAGGCAGGCACCCACACCAGGCCCTGCCTGGCTCTTTCCATCCAGAGGCTCTCTCACAGCACAGACCAATTTCACATCAGCAAACACGTTACCTCACCCTGAATGCCTGTGTGCTTTCTCGTGGAGTTTCTGGAATTCCTTGCAAAAAGCAGGTTGGCCACAGGGCCGAGAACTTCCTGCCCCATTCTTGAGGGTGGATGTCTTCTAAGACTTCACCGAGGCCCTGCTGTCGTGGCCTGACCCAGTTCCAGGGGCAGGAAGCTGCTGCTGTTCACACCTGCTCCTCAGAGCGTGAGCTGCTGCAGACACACCATTGCTGCCTTAGAAAGGCTGACCTGCAACAGAGACTGGACAGAGCTAGAGAATAAAGTAGATATTTATTAAAAGGACAAGAGTCTGACCAGGGCTGCACCCCAGGCGGACCCAAAATGGCCATAAAATGGCACCCGGGTCACGAGGGTTTACATTTTTATAAGTTTTGGTCCATTTGCATATTGGGGTTAATTGTCCAATTCCAGCTTCAGGTTGTGAGGTCTCATCCTTCTTGTTCCTCCCTTCAGCCCCCCTTGTTTGTGCTTTTGGGCCTGAAGGTTGTCCTTGGTCTCCAAGGGGAAAAGGTTTGTTTTGTCTCCCTACTCTGTGAACAGAGCTCACTAGTGCTTAATATGAGACTGAGAACTACACACTTAGGCAGTACAGAATCTGAAATCATGAAAGCTAAAACTTAAGGCATCACCATGACCTGCTCTTTTTGATGATGAGTGGTGTCAGGCATGTCTGCACGTTTGTTCTTAGCTGGAACTCCAGCCGTGTGTGAATTGTGGCTGCAGCCCCCAGCTGAGAGCCTGTGCTGCTGTACCATCACCTGACAGCCAAACTCCACACCATCTGCCCTGCCTGCAGAGCAGGGATGGTGGCAGCAGCTGGAAGCAGAAGTGTGAAGTTCACAGTGGCTGGTTTTGCTAACTGAATCCCATAAAAAGTGATGTGAGATAAAGGTTTGTTCCAGCACAAACACTCCACTTAGATCCCAAGGCTCCAGCGAGCTCAGCACAGTTAGAAGAGTCCCTATCTCTCACATCTAAAAGATAACTTATAAATTCAGCCTGACAGAATCTCTTCTCTCAAAGGCTGTTTCCTGAGGCTACCAAAAAAGTGTCCAATCATTTATGACCAAATAATTTGCCCTTCAAGTTTAGGTCCCAGTTCCACAAAGTGCTGAAGCACATGCTTCACAGCAAGCTCAGGAACAGGCTCTGACCTCACTTAAACTAAAATTTAAGGAATTGATCCTGATTTTTTTTTTGCCATTGTCCAGGTTTTCCCTGCCATTTTCACTGCCCAAAGTGTGAGCAGCACCTGTCAAGATTAAAGGAGAATCTTGACTCCAACTAAGTGAAGTGCTCCTATTTAACCATCTCCCTTCAGAGACGGGGAAGATTTTCTTTCAGAAAAATGCTATTTCACAGTCTGTATTTAACACACACACACTTTGTATGGTACGAAACTGAAGGGACACTTCCCCTTCTAAAGCAAAAGCCATGCACCAAGAGGCAACATGCACCAGGCATGAACATGTGCATGAGAGGGACATGGAAATCTTCCTGGGTGTGGAATGTTTGACATCTAATAATTCTGATTTGCAAACGGGCCACACAAAACCAGCAGCACAATTAGCCTCTCTCTGTCTGGGAGCTGCATGGGAAGAAGTCTTCCCCTGGTTCAGCAGGGAGGGTGAGGCAGGGTTTGCTTCTGCAAGCCTTGCAATGATCCCTGAAGTATTTGGAAGTGGTGGAGGTATTTGAAAGACGTGTAGATCTGGTACTTGGAGATCTGGTTTAGTGGCTTGGCAGTGCTGGCTTAATTGGTTGGACTCCATGATTTTGAAGGCTTTTATCCAACCTAAATGATTCTGTGATTCTGTGATCAGGGATCCTGGCCTCTGGGAGCTCGAGCTGTGCAAATGGAAGAGCTGTTTGTGCTCTGAGTAAGGAAGTTTGAATTGGACCTGCAGTGAGTGTGTAAGGCTGCAGAGGAAGGGCTTTCTCTCCTGCTGCACTCAGAGCAATCTCTCTTTTGTCTAAAGGCCACTGTGGCTGTGACTCACACACAGCCATCAGACTATTAACACTTTTATTCCAACTAGTTATTTCTGGCTTTCGGCAGTCATAATACCTAAATGCCTAGAGTGCTTCCAGGGTAACTATAGTAATTACAAAAACAAACAACAGCAGCTCGACCCGTGGGTCAGCTGAAGCCAAGCTCTGAATCACACGCTTATTTTTCACCTATAGTTCTGAAAAGGAGTTTAGGCTGTCCAACAGGGCAGCTCATTTCCTGGCCACCTCAGGGATGCTCAGCCAGGCAAGCCCAGCACAGCTGCTCTGGGAGATGCAGAGGGGTGGGTGCTGCACTGCTCCCCTGAGCAGCAGGCAGCCCCCAAACAGAACTTCACACAGGCTTGGGAAATCCACTGCAGGCTCAGGGACTGTATGAATGATCTTTCTTCTCCTGGGTGTTCATAACCTGTGTGTTCCAGAGAGCTCTGAAGTTAGGAGGCTGTTCAAGCTCTACACCTCCTTTACACTTCCTATTCCTGCAACAGGTCAGCTCACTCTCAGCTGTGTCAGTCATCAGCAACTTCATGCTGGAAGGGGTAGGTCCTTCTAGAAGAAGCTGTAATGTAGTCAGATTCATTACCCTGCACCTCAAAAATGTCTCATTTTATCTTTAACCAAAATACATTTGCTCACGCAAGGCTGCACTGTGTTGCTGCTTCACCACAATGGGTTCTCCAACTCCTCTCCCCCTCTAAAACAAGTCAAAATTTACTGTCTATTTTGGTTATTTAGGGTATTGTAAAGACAGATTGCTCAGTAGCCAAGCACTTCTCAAGTACATAACCCAAAAGCTAAAGTGCAACGTGAGAAACCAGATCAATCACAAATAATGAGCAAATATATTATAGCAGATAATTCATATCTTAAAAATAGGCAATGGTCATTGATCCTTCAGCTGTGCTTCTATTTATTTTCTATAAAATCAATATTGCTAAACTAGAGGGCCATGAGATGTGTATTATCAGTAAACAAAAAAGATCAGAATACAATGGAGCAAGACCTTTATGATTCACTAGTAAACCACGAGAAAGAAATCACCAGTCTGGAAGCATCAAACCTTCCAGCAGAACAAGATGCAATAAAATGTGTAACAGGAGCAGCCAAGCCAACCTGCAGACAGCTCCCAGTTCTCTAAAGCTGTGTGCCTCATCTTAACAAGATCTAAATTAAATTAAATCCAGAATCTCAAGGTTGAAAAAGAAAAAAACCCTGATACACTAAGACAAAAAGGAAAAATATAATGAAGTTTTTGTTTCTTCTTCTGGCTTTTGTTAAAACACACCAGTGCAAAACACAGTTACAGACATGAAGCCAGAGTTGCTCAGAGGAGAGAAATTCTGTCCTGCGTGGGCTGAGACAATTCTTGCACATGATACCCCAGAAGGGTGGCCCTGAAAAGAAAAGAGATTTTCTTTGGAGGTGTTGCCCTCGTTGCCTGGGTGCTGTTCACAGCAACAGTGCAGGGAGCAGTGCACAGCAAGGACACTGGAAAACCACGGGTGCTGCCAGCAGCATTCAGGGATGGGCACTGTGGAACCTTTACAGCTTTCTGCCGTGCATTCACTGACATTTTGAATAACAAATCTTCTGAATTTCACAGGGAAAGACAAGGTTTACCCTTGTGCCGTTCCCCATGTCCTTGCTGGTTTCCAGGGGAGGAATACTGCAGGAGTTCCCTTCCAGGAGAAAACCAAGCCAGTAAAATCCCTTCCCCTGATCCCTCCTACCTCAACAATGCAGAATATTGTTGAGTAAAAATGGAGCCACATTCACAGGCAGCAGATATAAAAGAGACTTCTGAAAGCAGTGGTTGTACACAGAAAGCAGTAACTGCTTTCCTTTTTTTAGACTTCATGCTTATTTGTTTAAACCACTAAGAGATATTTGCATGTTACCCTTTTCTGGTCAGACATCAAAAAATAACATAGAAATAAATGCAAGAGCAAGTAACACTTCCTGCTAACTTTCATGTTTAACTCCTGAAACACTTTAGTTAAGATCCATCACTTGATTTTACGTTCTTTAAGAAGCAAGGATTATGATCAAAAATGCCTTTACTAAGAGGTGGAAAGAAACAACAGAACCCCAACTATTATCTTTCCTTATTTTAAACCTCATCCCACACTTGACACAAATTTAGAACTGAATGCGGAATTACTCCTACTCTTCTCCTTCACTTATGACTCTCTCTTCCCATGGTTTTCAGCCAAGGAGGTTGTAAATGCTCCTTGTGAGGCTCCAGTGCAGCAAGCAGCACGGGTGGGGTGTGCTGCAGGCAGCAGCCCCAGCAGCAGCACTGCTGCTGTGGTGACTGACACTTCAGGCTCACTGCTGGACCGACATGAAGCCTGCTTGTCGGAGTCCAGGGCACTCCTCTGACTGCCCTGGAGGGTTTGAGGTCCTGGCAGGGGTCAGGGACCCCCCTGCACAGAGCCCAGACAGACACTGTCCTGGATCTCGGGCCATGGGAGAGCTTTCAGCTTGGGAAATGAATTACAAGTCACGAGAATGTAGGAAAGGTAATAGTTGGTAGTAGTAGTTAAGTAATCACAGAGTACAAATGTAGAATATTGGGGGTTTTTAGAAAGGGCTCAGAAGAAAACCATGGAGGACCTGGGTGTGGTCCTTGTCCTTTTTGTCCTTCTTGTCACCCATTTTTCTGCTGTGGTGGCTCCCAGGGTTGGTGTAGGATAGAGGTGACCTGTCTGACATTAGCAGTAGGTATTGGTGATCAATGGTCAATAAAGGATATATAAAACATGGTATAAAAAGTTTTGCCCACCTGTCGTGGGCGGGAGTCGCCTCCTGCCCTCACTGCAACAAGGCCTTGGCAGGGCACAGAAAGACTTTGTAGATAAGAAACAATAAACAACCAAGAGAAAACCTGAAATGGCAGCTTTTGACTCTTCTTGTGCTTCAGCAGGGGGCATTCAGGGAAAAAAGACTCTGATCTGACATGTCTTGGGAAACACAAACCCGAGACCTGCTGGGAGGTAAAACACCAGGACAAAGACCTGTGTTACACCAACAGTGATGCTGAACCAGCCAGAAGGGAGTGGATTCCAAGCCCTGGCACTGCAGAGGTTTTGCAGGCACAGAGTTAAGAGTGGCTGGAGCACAGATGTGCCCACGCAGAGGGCACTGGCCCACAGCTGGTGGCTCCAGGAGGCTTTCAAAAGCAGGCTGAGAGAGCTGGCAGAGCATAAATGGGAGCTTGGGAGCCTTTAGTGATTGAGCTGGTCCTTCTGCAGGTAGAAAAGGCTTTTCTCAGCAGAAAATATATCTTTTTTTATTACTTTACAATGCCCAGGAAGAATCACATGGTGATGCTGTCTTGATGTTTGTGTTAAAAGCCACTGCAGAATCCCAGGGAGCTGTTTTCCAGTTTGTGTTAAAAGCCACTGCAGAATCCCAGGGAGCTGTTTTCCAGGGATATGCCAAGGGAAGTGCCTCTTCCATTCCTAAAGGCTGATTTAGAGGGAAGACCATAGAGACACAAAACAGTATCACACGGGACAATTAAGAATGGCATCCTGGCCTTAGAGAAACAAGGAGAAAAATTTCTCTTCTGACTTGAGCGGGTTACAAGAATAATCAGACACACACAAACAGCCACGTGTCCTGTGCGTGGTGAAGATAAGCAACACAATGTGATGTCTCAAACCAGGGAAGTTTGCTGAAAAGCAACCTAACCCCAGAGAGCTGATGGGCTGACTGTAAGATATAGAGGAATAGTAAAAAAGCTTACAAAGAAGGCAAAGTAGATTTTGAAGACATTACTCCTCGCCCAGCAAACCGTATTTTCTCGGGGAAATTTCAAGGATTGCAACAGACAGAAAAAATTCAGGCAGTGGCCACTTTCTGAGTTCACACTGGGTGGTTTCTGATGGGCATGGGCTGTGCTGAGCACAACCCAAAGAATTTTGCTCTGACTTTGGCCCTCCCTGTGGTGCTGCCATCACTATTTTTGTGTGCAATCAGAGCAGCAGTTGGACACATGAAGACTTGAGGAGAAACACAAAGCATGACTTCTGCCAGGCAGCTCCAAAACTTGCAGTGTTTGCTCAGCTGGGTTCCAGGAGATTTTCAAGGAAAATCAACTGTACTGACTTTTATGGAATTCCAGTGTGTTCTTGTTTCAGATGGAGCAGTGCCAGTGCCATTATTTAATGTTCACATCCATGAAAGACTCTGTGATGCTGATTTTCTTCCACCCTCTCAGCATGGATACTCAGACTACCTTTGATACTCCTACTACCTTTTTATTGTGGATCAAACCACCATCAAAGAACCCATACAGGAAACAAAATGAATTTAGAGGCTTAAAAAATAACTTCTCCAATCTAGCCTGGCAGCAGTGAGATGTTTGTACCTGTGGCACTCAAAAGGGCACTGCTAAACCAATAATGCAGCAGAGTCATGATGCTACACTCCCTTGCACACTTCACCCTGCTTTGCAAAAGTAAGAATTTCCATTATCCTTTTCAATTCTGACAAAAAAAAGTCTGAACTGTCTTCCAATAATTTATTCATGCAGTGTAATTAAGCAGGGAATCTGACCCAGCTTGGCAGAGGCAGGAGCTCCAGCTCTGTGGGTTTTCACCTCTGAGACTATTTACTATTTGCTTGCCAGTAATTACCACAACCACCTCCTGCTTTGAATTCTGGTACAGAAGAGGGGTTCCAATTAGCTTCCTTAAACTTAAAGGGAACTTAATTTTAAAACTCAGCTGAATGGAGAACTTCCATGAATCAGGAAATAAAACCATTTGCAAGTTTTTCTCCTTATTTGTTCACCGGGTTGGGCATTATTGTTTTTTTTGTCTAAAATGCCCTGGCCAGCATTTCCTTTCAGTCCCTGAAGTATTTTTTGATGTTGTTTTTTAATATACCCTGTGCCTAAAGGGACAAATGCTTGGAAGTGTTTACATTTTTCACTTGTTTCTTGGAAATCATGACCCATAGATAAAAAGAATACTTCTGCAACAGTAATTTGGCACTTAAGGAGCTTCTAGTCTTACTGATTGTTTGAATTAATTCTTTTAACCCATCACAGATGTCCACATTTTATTCTGTGACTTCCTTATTACTTAAAATAAATTGAGAATGATGTTGTTTACTAATATTATTGCATTGCTACTGTTATAAGATTATAAGAGACATAATTTAAACAATGATTTATTGGAAAAAAAAAAGCAAATGGAATTTTAAGCCTATCTAGGAATTTGGGGTATTTAAGTAGTCATCTTTCAATACATGCAAAATAAATATTTCAAATATGCCATAGGACATTTCTGTCTCTCTCTTTGAATGCTAATATTAATCCTGTAACCTCAGACTCCTCTCCACAATGGTTTATTTCAATTTTTACTAAAATTAGGCAGAATAATCCAATTGCCTTGACTCCAGCTGGATTAGGACTTCGTGTTTGTTTAATCCAAGGCTCCTTCTCCATGGCTGATTTTGTGTTTGCTCCTATTTGACAACCAAAAGGAAAACTAAAGCTTTTTTTGGGTACAAAATCAAGTGCAAAATCAGACCCATAATGTACAACCAAAGCAGAAGATGAACGAAGCACTGAAATCATCCCACGCCCCTTCCCTGTTCCACTCCTTGTGTCCAGTTTCTAAAATTGGTATTTTTGCAGGCCGGAGCACTCTTTACTGTTTCTGAGGGTATTTTCACTTTCATTCCTTTGTTGCAAAGAACCAATGTCTCTACAGACAGATTTGCCTGCTTTCCAGCCCACATTTAAATCAGAACCCACGACGTAAAGCTCTGTATGATGAATTTCACACACTGCCATGTCAATGTCACACACTGAGGTGCACACCCCGTGTTCTCACGGCGCTGTGTGACACGTGTCACCTGCTCTGTGTGTCACCTGCTCTGTGTGTCACCAACCTGCTGAGAGAGACAGCCCAGCTCTTGTGGAGCTGCAGGACCACAGCCCCACCGTGTCCCAACTGCCTCCCAACAGCCCCTGATGACAGCAGCTGCCATTCCAGGGACAGAAGCACCAAGGAGAGCTCTTTTTGCCCGTTTGCCATCTCCCAAGCCTGTGGCTACTTCACTTTTAGGTGGGCTAGCAGGGGCCACAGCCACCCGAGGGGGCCAGGGCAGCGTCTGCATGGAGGGTTAGCCATGAAACCACCAAAGGAGGGACGTGGGAGAGGTGGAGCTGAGCCAAAGGCAGGAGAGCCAAAGGCCTCTGAAGAGACCTGCAAGTCCTGGGCTGCACTGAGTGTAAGGCTCTTTTGGGATTTTTCCTTTTTGCATGCGTGTGTCTTGCATTCCCAGCCCACCAAGCTGCTGCCTCTGTGCTGACAGCTCCAGAGCTGCCTGTGTCAGCCACAGCTGAGCAGGGATGGGGCCCGAGCACAGATCTGGGGCCCGAGCACAGATTTGGGGCCCGAGCACAGATTTGGGGCCCGAGCACAGATCTGGGGCCCGAGCACAGATTTGGGGCCCGAGCACAGATTTGGGGCCCGAGCACAGATCTGGGGCCCAAGCACAGATTTGGGGCCCGAGCACAGATTTGGGGCCTGAGCACAGATCTGGGGCCCGAGCACAGATTTGGGGCCTGAGCACAGATTTGGGGCCCGAGCACAGATTTGGGTCTGAGCACAGATTTGGGGCCTCTGCTGTTAGACACATGCTGCAATGGTGGGTTGAGAGATCTCTGGAGACAGGGTGCTCATGGAACACGTGCTTTATTTTCAAGAGTTTGCCATCAGCTGCCAGCCCAGCTGCTGGTGTGGTTCCAAGAGGGTTCCAAGAGCGTTCTAAGAGAGAGAATTTCCTGTTACAGTCAGTTTTATCCCATTCTGTGTTGAATATTCTATTTACAGTGACCAACCAGTGCGAGACACAAATCCTACAGAATTTACACATGGCCTATGAGAACGACTAGATTTGAATAAGGCACTACCTTCTTATGCTGATCTCTATAATCCTTTCTTCCTGCCTGACCTGCAGACCCCTTTTCTGCTTGGTCATGGGTATTGCTCAATATCCTGTCCTCTAATCCACCATGCTTCATATGTCAAAGACTGCTGTCATTTCTATTTCACTGACAGGCTTGATGTTTCCAGAACCTACTGCTAAACAATCATATTTATAAGGTTTCCCTGGATCACCTTCCCCAACACTCTGCCTTGCCTTTGCCCAGGCAAAAAGCACCAGCTCTGCATTTCCAGCCATGGCAGGGTGTGCCTGGAAGGGAAGGCCCCCAGCTGCAGCCAGGCACTGCTCCCACAGAGATTTTCTACCAGGGACTTCTGATGCCCAGCAGTCTTCTCCAGAGTTCTCTGCTTCTGGCTTGGCCCTTGATTAATTAAAGGCTTGACACTGTGAGACTGAGAATTTTTTCCCAACAGCATTATAAACAGGAAAGAGCAGTTACAGGCTCAGGGTTGAAATCACTGAATGCACCACACACACACACACACACTGTGGGACTCATTCCACTGAACTAAATTTGTAATTAATGGTATTTTCACCAAAAAGCTGAGCAAGTACAGTAATAATGATAAGTCAGATGTAGAACATCGTGAGACATGGGTTTCAAAAGAACAGGGAGCAAAGTTGCCAAGGCCCCCTGTATTTAGATAACCACCTCGGCTCTCCTTGCCACTCAGCTGAGATCTCCCCAGCATTTACCACAGTCATACCCTGACCCTGGAAGCTGAGCATTGTTATCATCCTGCCAGAGTTCCCTTCTGACATAGCAGGTGTTTGCTCAGAAGTGCACCAAGTCACCATTTATTTTTACCAACTGGCTTCCCAGCAGGCCCTGGCTGTGTCCCTGTTTCCCTGCTCCCTGATGTGCCCCTCAGCCCTGGTGTTTGCTGACTAACCAGGGTGTCGGCAGCCTGTTCCCAGAACAGAGCCCAGCCAGGGCTCAGAGCTGTTCCTGGGAGCAGAGCAGCCAACACCCTGCACCAGCACAGTGATAACTGCTGCTTTCACACAAAGCTTCTCAAGGAAGTTGCTGCAGGCAGAAAGGGTCTCTGCACTGGCAGAGCCCTTGCCACAAGCAGTTTGTGCTTCCTACAAGATCTTTCCACAAAAGGACAGATCTTTTGCAGCACCTGGGCATTGCCCTTTGCTGCTCTGGAGGCTCCTGCAATGTCCTCAGCAGAAACATGCCAGGCTTGCTTTCACCATTCCTGCCTGAAGACAGCCCCTGGACAAGTCAGGCAGCTCTGGAGTGGACCTGAGAGAACATAAGGAACACACAATTTTCCAGACAGCCACTAATGTTCAAGCAGAAACATCATTTGATTATTGCATTCTGACTACTTTACTGCACAGGCATGTTATGAACAAAAAAGTTATGCAAAACTGATAGTGAATTTCACTTTTTCTTATTTAACTGTTTTATTGTTAGCTGTACAATGCCCCTCCCCAATAATTTTTGTTGAAAAAACAATGAGCCAGCATAGCATATTTTTTAACATCCTTCTGCTTCTTTACAGTAAGACAAATGATCATGATGTTTGTTTTCCCTTTACTAGTTTAAAACTTTCCACTTTCTCTCATAGTCTTTATGCTGAGAGATACTTCAGAGAGTTTGACTGCACAAGCAGTGAATAGACACCTGGATTTTTTGTTGTTGGTTGGCTTCTGTGTATACAGAACTTAATTATGGAAAATCAGAACCTTCTCCTTGCTAAACACTCTCTACAGGTCCTGCAGTGAAATATCCTCAACCATGCAACCCAGTCCACCACCTGGGCCAAAGAATTTTCACTGGGGACTCACAAAATTACTGTCCCAATGATGGGCCAACAGCACCCCTGGATGAGGTCAGTAAATTGGGAAGTCAGTGCAGGCTCCAAGGGACCACAGTAAAAATAGGAGGGATTCAACAATCTCATTGCTTGCAGTTGGAGTAAATACACCACGGGCAAAGGAGACACAAAACCTGAACTGTGCTCTAAGACCTGGAGACAGCAAAAGGAATGTGCCAGGGCAGTGTGTGGGAAAGCAGGGACCACCACTGCTTGTGCTGCTGCTGCCTCAATCAAAGGGCTGGCTGCATTTTTACTGGCACAGCTGAGCTGCCACACATCTGCTGGCACGAGCATGCCACGGGGATGCTCTGATATTGATAAAAAGGACATTGCTCCCAGTTCAGTTTATATGGCTCCAGAAACAGTTAAAGGAAAAAGATGTCGCTCACCCCAAGAGTATCCCCAAGAGAAGATGTTTATCAGCCTAATGATTTGAATTCATGCATCACCACGCATCTATGTGGGTTTCCTGCAGATTACATTGGAAATGGAGCTTCTTGGAACAAGTCGGTGGCAATCATTTCATCAGTTTACACACAAACTGGTTATGGAGCAGACTTCTGCTGTATCGCTAAGCATGGATTATTGGAATTTCCCACAGGAATTTACTGCTCTGAATTAACAGCCTGGAAAAAAAAGCAGCTTCTAACACTGGGATGCTGAGTGGCATGACAATGTGACTGAGAGGTGTCAGTGGCCACTCTCAGCTATTAGGGGTAAAGATGCTTTTTCCTGGGTCTAGCCATGAGTGCTTAGTGAGCTGCAAATGGAGCCCTGAGGACTCACAAAGAGCAAGCAGCAAAACAGATCCTCTGGAGAAAGCCAGTTGCAAAGGGTCCAGTTCTTATACAAAGAGATTTAGAGATTTTTCAAGATTTTCTGAGGTTTTTTTTTTAACTCCCAAAGAGTTGAAGTTATTTGGGAAGGTGGAAGTCACATAGGATGCACATGAAATAGACTTCACTGCTGGAAGAGCTGGAATTGTAGGAAATAACCCCAAAACAGGCCAGCAAGGCTGTTTTGGGGCCCAAAGCACGAGGTTTTCCTCCCCAGGAGATGCCAGCTCAGGCAGAGAGCTGCTGCCCGAGGCAGGAGAAGTCAGTGATGTGACTGTGGTGTCACTGTGAGCAGCAAGGAGCCCCACGGCTGGGGATGGGCTCTGCTCTGTTTGGAGAGGGAAGACAAAGCATGGTGGAGGAAATGGCTGGAATGCAGAGCAGCAAGATGGAATCCTGGTTTGGGAAGCTCGGTGTGCCAGCCAGGAAGGCACCCAGATGGGGGATGGAGGGCACAGCTGGCACCTGTACATGCACAGGGCAGGCTCTGTGCCTGCTGCTGCCCCACCACCACTCTCATGGCAGAATTAGATGTTAGGAAGAAGTTCTTCACTCACAGGGTGGTGAGGCACTATGGGCCTGATAGTTCTGGGTCTGAGAGATTTTAGCCTGCTAACTTTCTCCCAAGGGAGGATTCTCAAGAAAGCTTCTTCTCAAAATAAATCCTGGCAAACAACTCTCCTTTCTCCAAACAATCTTTCTCCAGGTGGTGTTTTGCATTTCTAGTTCTCAAAACATTTGAGCTGTTTCTCTGGTTTAACCAATGGGATTGGAGAGGTGTCGTTCCTATTCACCAACCATGTTCAGTCTGTGTCAGAACACCTTACAAAAGTAGTAAAAATCAAGACAATAAAGCTTTTTCTATGCTCTTTGCCTTCTGAAATACTTGGAGTCTCTCATCTTTTTCATGTCCCACAATGACAGGGCACTGGAACAGGTTGAGCTGTGGCTGCCTCTTCCCTGCAAGTGTTCAAGGCCAGGCTGGATGGGGCCCTGAGCAGCCTGACCTGGTGGGTGGCATCCTGGCAGGGGGCTGGGATGAGATGATCTTTAAGGTCCCTTCCAACCCAAGGAATTGACTCTGTGGTTCTGTGTTCTCACACACGCCGTGGTGCATAGCAACTCGTCTGCTGGGCCATCTGCTGAGCTGCCTGGTACCCAAATTAGGACTGCAGCTCCTCACTCCTGCCTGCAGCCTTCCAAATCTTCCACTGCAAACCTTCTTCTCCTGCTTGATCCATGACATCATCCATCCTCATCAGCTGGGACAGGCTGCCAGGGCAGGAGGTGTTTGGCAGCCTTTGCATTGTCTCACCCCCCTCACATCCATCCCCTCACCTGGGGACAAGCATTGCCTGCACTTGGCTGCACTCTGTGTGCTGCCCCATCAATCAGGGTCATCATTTCAGAGAGGTGCAGGACTCCCCAGCCAGCAGGCAGCATCTGCTTTTGCATTCTCTATTTCTAGGTCCCCAGCACACTGCTGGCCATGAGTCATGCAAATCTTATGGCAGGCAAAGCAAAAACGGCTGCACCATGCATAGATTTAATCTCTCAAATAGAAAGTGAGATGTTTCAGTGACAGTTTACTCTTTTTAAGAAGTTACCACTTTGTCTGCAACTCTGCTTTTATTTCTCACCATAATTCTATCTGGCTGAAATATCTTTTTGTGGAGAATTCTGTGAGTGAGATGTTACACAAACTGAAACTGTACCTTTGAACATATTCATATCCATTCACTGCCTCCAGTTTCCAGTCAGAAGCTGGTAGATGCTGCAGTTCCCATACCACACACCACCTCTCCCAGAGGCACTGGAGCTTCCAGGAGCTCTGATAATAATAATAATGGCAGATCTGGGGGTTTCCACTGGGGTGCAAAATCCTCCCACCTGCTTTTCTCTTCCACTCCCTTGTTGCTGAGGCCCATGGCTCTATGCTTGACCTGCATCCAGCCAATTCTTAGAAAAGCCAAGGAGAAAACCTGACATTCAAGTTCAGTGTTTAAAGGCAATGAGACCTCACCAGTCACAAGCTACTGTTGTTACTAGTAAGGAATATGCAGAAGAACAGATAATTTAATTGTTCTCCATAAATATGGTCGTAAGAGGTTAGAATTTGAGACTACATTTTTTAGCTTCTGGTTTCTCTCTAAGCTCCTGTTTTGCTAAAGAACATGAGGTGCTAAAGAACATGAGAAATGAAAGAACATTTCTCTTTCAAGGTTTTTTATTCTGATGAGTCTATGTACTTTGTGCACAAAACCTTTTCAGAGAGGACAAAGAGATATTCCAAGCTGATTTGTGCAAACTCATAAAGGCAAATGAAAGCTTCAGATCTCACCCTGCAGTCTGACTGTGCACCTGCCTGATTCCAGCAGCTTGTCAAAGCCAGTGTTTACTTGGCCTTTCTGCTCTTTATGGGTGCACTGGGCTCTGGAAGGGAAAAGTTTTGTGCTAGATGGCACAGACTCAGGTGTGCCAGAACACCACATCTCACTGCTGCTGTTGCTGTGCAGGCTCAGGTGCCTTTTCTTGTTATCCCAGCAAGGAGCCATGAAGATAGTGCACCATGGGCTAAATCTGGAGTGATTCTGCAGAGCCATAAGTCTGGAGTGATTCTGCATAGCCATAAGTCTGGTGTGATTCTGCACAGCCATAAGTCTGGAGTGATTCTGCACAGCCATAAGTCTGGTGTGATTCTGCACAGCCATAAACCTGGAGTGATTCTGCAGAGCCATAAACCTGGAGTGATTCTGTATAGCCATAAACCTGGAGTGATTCTGTATAGCCATAAACCTGAAGTGATTCTGCAGAGCCATAAGTCTGGAGTGATTCTGCACAGCCATAAGTCTGGTGTGATTCTGCACAGCCATAAACCTGGAGTGATTCTGCACAGCCATAAACCTGGAGTGATTCTGCAGAGCCATAAACCTGGAGTGATTCTGCACAGCCACAAACCTGGAGTGATTCTGCACAGCCATAAACCTGGAGTGATTCTGCACAGCCACAAACCTGGAGTGATTCTGCACAGCCATTAAGTCTGGAGTGATTCTGCACAGCCATATTTCCACTCCAAACAGGTACTCTGACTGCAGCAACCCGAGCTGGAAGTCAGAAGTGACCAGCTGCCCTACAACAAACTGATCTTCGGTTTTATGCCCATTAACAGTATAAGGGCTCTCATCTGAGTGCTCTCCTCTGCTCCTTATCTTTTATTCATGTGCATGAATTAACTAATGACTAAAATCTACAGCAAGATGCTCATACAGAGATCCCAGCTCCATTTCCAAATCCAGTAAACCCGAGGAACAAGTCAAACTGAAACCCGTCTGCGGGTGCACAGCGAGTTCTGAGCACATCACAGTCAGAGCCACCAGTGCTGGTGTCTTCACACAGCTGAGGCTGCCAAACTGCAGGCAGATGGCTCCTCAGACCCATCCCTGGGCTGCATCTCTGTGACCTGGGACTCCGTGACTGCTCCTCTCCACCACTGTGCTCTGGACAGGACTGCACAGCTCCAGCTTCACACAAGCTCCCCTGGACTCTTCACCTCCCAAACTCGTGTCACCCGTTCTCCAAAGGCCACTTCCACCTCTGAGCCCAGGACAAGGTGAGTGCCACAGTGAGGGGAGCCCACGGTGACTGAGAGCAGCAATGCCAACGTGTTTAATCCTCACCCAGCTAACCACAGCTCATGTGGAAGCTGGCCAGGCCTGCCAGCCTCTGCCTTGGCACAATTTCATCCAGTTTAACAACCAAGCTGTTTGCCCCAACAAAGAGCACAGGCAAACATCCCTGCAGCCCATCTGGACTGCTCCAATGGGGAAGCTGCTTTCATCTACAGCAGAACGAGTTTACTTACAAGTCTTAGAAGATCATTTCAAGGACCTGGAAATCTAAGGAAAGGCAAATATGTCCCTTAGGAGGACAACGTAACAGAACTGCAGAGGGCATAATTCATCCTTCATTCCACTTAGCAATGCTGCTGTTGCTGGTTAGAACTGGGCAGGTTGCTGAGCATAAGCAACACAGCCCTGGGAAGGACAGGCTGTGGGTTGCTCTTGTCCCAGCTGCAGACTTCTGTGGAGAAAATGCCTGGTAAAATCTTACTCACTCCAAAGAGAGATAAATCATAGTAATTGCACTTTAGGGTTTGAGATAAATGCAGTCTCTGGCAAGGATGAAGGATTTGACAGAGTCCAAATGAGGGTTTGAACTCCACAGGGGACAAGAAAGCCTCTAACACCCTCTCCTTCAGTGTGAGCCTGAGCACTGGCTGTGGTAGAAAACAACCAGCTGCAGCAGCAAACTTGTGATGAAAGTAAACAAACAACCCTGATGGATCCTAAACTGCTTGTTTGTTTTCTGACACAGAATTCAGACACACCTCAAGGTGTAAGGCACGAGGGGCTGGCTTGGGGCTGAAAATTGGGAAAGTATCTTATTAAACCAGCTATTCACATCCATCATATTAGGAAATGCTCCTAGTCATTCAAGTTCCATCCCTTCAGTTAAGGAGCATTAACAAAGAAAATTTTAAACCTTGTGCAAGTTAGGATCAAGTCTTGTCACATCTTTGGCTCTCGTTGTACCTCTGATTTAATCCTCTTCTATAGATTTTATGCTAAATGTGGGATTTTCTGGCATGCTTCAAATCCTAAGGTCTCTTGCACAGGGGGGAGATGGTTTGTTTGCAGAAAAGTAACGGATTTGTGGAAAAACAACACCAAGAAACCTCTAACAGGATTGCAGGCACTGAACTGGTTCAGGTTGCTGCTGTTTCTTCCCTACCACACAAAGAAATCAGAGGCCTCGCATTGTGCCACCTGAATAACCTGTTTGTAAGTAAACACATCTATTTAAAGAGGAGATCTTCCAGATTCATTACAAATCTGCTGAACTAAGTCATGGCCTCAGTGCCATTCCATGTCCCACCTCCTGCCAGGGGAAGGTTCCAGCTGGCCCTGGGCACCTCCAGCTGCTGCTCAAGCTCCAGGGGCTGGGTCAGTAACTGGGGGGCACTGCACCCACTTTGGGGAGCAGCAGAGCCCAGCCCTCCCTGCACCCAGCTGAGCTGGGGCAGGAGCAGCCCCATCCCAGCAATCAGCCCTTGCTGGCACAGGGAGGCCCTGAGCTCAGGGCTCCTGATGCTCCTGGGAGCAGGGGCCAAGGGCAAGGCAGGGCACTGTGCCTGCCCACAGCACTGCTGGGAGGGCTGAGGGCTTTGGTGCCCGAGTAACACAGCCCTGAGCTTCCAGAGCCTGCCATAACACCTTGGAAATAAAGTCAGAGGCCTCCCTCTGCAAGGAAAGGCTCATTCCTGGCATAAGGGTGCTTCCTGAAAGGTGCCTGTGTCAGGTGGGGTTGGGCTCTCTCTCCAGGCAGCAGCTGGCAGGAGGAGAGGACACAGTCTCAAGCTGTGCCAGGGGAAATACAGGTTGGGTATTAGGGAAAAGTTCTTCACAGAAAGAATAATGAAGTGCTGGAATGGTCTGCCCAGGGAGGTGCTGCAGTCCCCATCCCTGGATGTGTTTAAAAGGCTGGGTGGGGCACTGGGTGCCAGGGTTTAGTTGAGGTGTCAGGGCTGGCTTGGACTCGATGACCTTGGAGGTGTCTCCCAACCCAGGGACTCTGTGATTGATTCTGTGATTGATTCTGTGATTGATTCTGTGATTGATTCTGTGATTCTGTGATTGATTCTGTGATCCTGCCCCAGCTCAGCTGGGTGCAGGGAGGGCTGGGCTCTGCTGCTCCCCAAAGTGGGTGCAGTGCCCCCCAGTTACTGACCCAGCCCCTGGAGCTTGGACAGCAGCTGGAGGTGCCCAGGGCCAGCAGGAGCACCCAGGGGCAGCAGAGGGGGATGAAATCACCCTGCTCTTGTGCAGGTTCACAAGCCAGGCTCACAAAGGTGTTCAGGTAGCTGCAGGTGCAGGCAGGTACCTGGGGCTGCTCCCAGAGACCCTGGGCCCATTTTTGTGTATCTGCTCTTTGGGAACCTGCCAGATTACCCCAAAAAGGACAATGGACTCAAGTTTCCTGTTTCTTTCCCCACAAAGCTTGCTCCCTCTGACAGAATTTCCCTTCTGCGTGTGCCTTTGCAGAGTGAATTTTCAGCAGTCCCTGTGTCCTTTGATACCTACAAGGACCTGCTCAATTCACAAGAGTGTGAGGTGCCCCTGCTTTACCCTGCAAATCTGATCTTGCAAAGAACAAAGCCAAAAGGTGTCATTTTTTTTTATACTCTGACATGCTCAGAAATTCTGTTGTAATTTCCTTCTAAGTAGTCTGGGGTTAATGAGACTGAAGAGAATAATAGGAAGGAAATAAATAATTATAGATTCTCTTTTTTTTTTTTCCCCCAACATGTCCCAAATGTCACCTTTGACCTGGCTTTCTATTTCTGGCATGGACTAAACTCCCTCTATTTATTCAGCAGCCTACACACCATTGCAGTAACATAGCAACAGTACTTTCAGTTGTGAATTTGAGAAAAAAAAGCAAAGCAAAAAAAAGAGAACATATGAACATATTAAAACTGTTAAAGCATTGCTGTCTAGTAACACTTCAATAAATGCTACTTTTTTCTTTTTCCTTTAAATACCAGAATTATTAAGCTTCCAGCCTGCAAAGCCAAAGGAGAGGGATGCACAGGGGAATAAAAGCAGTGCCACCACCACAAAGCCTGCTCTTCCTATGCCAATCTGATTGTCCTCTAACCTTTCTGTTTGTTTGTCTTAATGATGCTTCAGCTTGGCTGTTTATCAGGCTGGGAGCAGATGAAAGCAGGAGTTTGGGGAGGATTCTGAAATAATGGTGGGGTTTAGCTGGTGGTTTTCCATCACTTTTCAAAAATAGTTCACCATTATTTTATAATCCGTAGCTCAAGGCTGATGTGACACTCAGCTATCTGTCAAAAAGGAATATCTGAGAAAGTATAAAGTGTAACAGTAACAGGAGTAATGGGAGTAACAGTGCTATTTTCAGCTGACAGTCCAAACCTCACTGTCTTACAGGGAAAGTTAACCAGTGAAGACCTGTAAAAGCAGCCCTGGAGTCAAGGGAGGACCCAGGACTGCAAACCTTTTTTTCAGTGGGAACAAAGCACTTGAAAATCTCAAAAAACCCAATTCCCTGAGCTACTGGGGTGCTTCTCGTTTTTAAACCTAAGGCCTCAGTGAGAACGCAATTATTTTCTTCAGATAGGCTCAAAACGTTGAACTTACTAGAAATAAAACTTCTTAAGCTTGCAAAGCTTCCACTATAAATATTAGTAAACAATCCAGATGACGTAGCTGGAACAGCAGGGAACACTTGGAGGAGCATCACTTCTCCTGAAACTGTTTCTTCACCGCTACTGTAAACTCAGCTGGCATCTCTTCAGATGTTTCCTCTCCACCCACAGTGGTCTGGTCAGCACACAAAGCTGCCTCTGCCAGCACTCAGAGACCCAGGGCTTTGGTAAAGCTCGTGGTCTCGCTGCTCAGTTTGTAAAGTCTGCAAATAAAACGTAGCTCATGCCTGTTCTGAGCCATTGGCTTCTCCTTGGCACGGCCAGTTCGTGTCAGCTCGGGAAAAAAACGGCCTCACAACTGCAAAATCCTTGAACTTCCACAAACAGTCTGCAAGTCTGGTATGTAAAAACAGATTGTTCACGAACTGTGTGCTCTGCTGACATGACAACAGTTGCAAAGTTAGAAAGGGTCCCCTTATGGCCATTACTCTGTCCAACAGAAATATGAATACACAACCCACGGGCTCGAGACTTGGGAGTCACAGGATGAATATTTATCACCAACGGGCCTCACAGAAAGCACTGTCTTTTAAAAAAGGCGTTGTCAAAAACGAGCCAAAAACGTTCATATGACAACCTAAGTCCAGTTTAAATTAACGCTCCCGTTTAAGTAATTTCAAGTTCATACCAATAACAGCATTTTACTGCCTTTCTGTAAAATGCTCTCTGCAAAGGGATCCTGGATAACTGAAATGTGCTGCTCAGGGCTTTTGTGGGAAGCTACAATGCAGTTTTGACTGCAGGGGTCAGGTGGGGTTTTTGGCATCAGGAGGGAAGGGAATAACAAAATCTCTAAGAACAGTTGTCTCATTCTAACAATTACAAAGCTATGAATGAACTCGCCTCAGAAAGGGAGTGTTTTCCTGGCACAAAGACTAGGCATCACTTTTGGTTTATTTTGAACAAATACTGAGCTGCAGCAGATTTTAAAACTGAGTTTTGCATGGCTGTGTGTTTGTTGGCTTGTTTGTTTGTTTATTTCCTGATGCAACACAAACTGAAACGAGTCAAGGATATTATTCTAAAGCAGAAAAAAATGTGAAGGTTAAAGTATTGCATTTTGTTTAACAATTAAGTGAGAGAGCAGAAAATGTATTTTATCTGGCTGGATGTAATGTTTTGACATGCAAATTTTATTTCAAAACCAGCATTTTTTCCTTGTCTTATCACATTACTAATTCATTTCCAAATCAAATGAAAAGGACAAGAAAGCAAATAAAATGACTGGTTTTCTAACGAGTAACATTCTAGGCATAAACTCGTCCCTTTCCCTAAAAACCTGTCAAATTTTCATAGCAAATATTCACAGCATTTTAATGCACCATAGGTAGAAGTAATGTGTTTCTCCATATTTCCATAGATTTCACGTAACAACAAAGACTTCACCAAAGTACAACTTGCAAAGCATTTTCCTCTGAGCCACGTTTGACTGCACCACTTGTTGAATTACCACTCCAGTTAACATTTCCTTCTCTATTTCAAACCAGCACGTTTTTTTAAGGCTCTATTTTTGAATGCAAAGACTTGATAACTTGTGGGTTTCTGTTTTGAATAGCAACCAATAGCTGGACATTCCTGTGCACTGAAAACATGTAGTCAAAGATTAAACTGGGGCTTCGGGGCTATTATGGCTCCACCCAAATAAATAGTTCAGGGGAAATTATTCTGATACACAGGTTGCCAAGAACAGCAGTGTTTTTTAGAAATTATTTCTTTCTTAGAAGTCAACCTATCTCACGAAACATTGCATTTAAACTAGCAAAACATCGTTCAAATGGAAGAAAACGGTCTGGAGTAAACATTGCATTTAACCTACCAAAACAAGGTCTGATCTGCACATTGCTAATTACAAACGTTTCATTCCAGTGATGGAAACTCCTCCCTAACATAAATATTCTGCTGTTGTTTTACCAGGGAGATCAATTTGTACAGAATTTCACTGAGAAGGGAACATGCAGACTGCCACGCGGGACATTCTGTTTGAAAGCCTTTTTTTTTCCTCAAAATTCAGTTATTTTTTTAATATGCAAAAAAAAAATCGATAGAATATGCACTGGATTTTAAAACAAAGTAACAACAGAAAAAACCACAGGCACAGAACTTACAGCTGGAATGAGCTAAAAGGCTCTGACAACTTTCTGCAGCCCACGTGACTGCTGCTTCCACCCAGCCTACAACCACAGCCACAAAACCCGTGCAAATTGGTTAAATCCACTCAGGGAGCTCCCAAATATCTGGGATATTTATTCCAGGAAGGCATGAGAGGTGCTCAGAATTCTCTGTTCAAAGGGCACAGGACTCAAGGGGTGAGGCTTTTTAAGAAGTATTGGGAAATAAAAAGGCTTAAGGATAAAAATTAAATTCGGGTTTCCTCTTGATAGTATTTTTCAGAAGCTTCCCCCAAGGCCCAAACCAGCAGAAGTACTTGACCTCACAAAGCACTTGGGGGTTTCTTTCAGGGGAGGGTGGCAGTGTCCTCTGGTGACAGCAGCTGGATCAGAGGGCAGATGCTCTCCATCCCACCCACCCTTTGCAGTGCTCTGCGACTCCTGTTCCTACTACTTGAGCAAACTCCTCCATAATTCTACTTTACTTTTTCTTCTCAGTAACTTCCTGTTTGTTCTCCTGATAAATACCAGAACTTCAGCTAAAAATGGAGAAGTTGCCTAGATTCTCTTATCTTCTGAAGCCCCAGCCTTGGTGCGCTGCGGTCGGGTCCTGGCAGATCCCCCAACGGTCAGAGAGGCTGGGCTGGGCTCTGCTCTGCCCTTCTGGCAGCACTTACTGCCCCCCACACAGACACAGCAGCAAAGGACACTGCTCCACCAGCTTTTGCCATCGGGTACATTCATTTCCACCTCTGTTTGTCTTCCCAGACCAGACACTCCAAGGAGAAGTGTGGCAGGAAGCTCAAGGCTACATTTTCTAACGCGGGGTCCATTTGGGACTCTTGTTCTAGAGATGCTGACAAGGAATTTTGATTTTCAACAACGTTTGAAGAAATGAGTCACTCGAGTAAAGTGGGAAACTTGCCCTTTTTTGAGCAAGTGGTCTTCCCTCATCAATTTGTATAGTACTGAAGATTAAAAATAGATTAAAAACAGCTCTTCAGCTGGGGTACAGCTGCACAGCATTGACTTGAACAGAGCTGCAGTGACTCACAACAAGCAAGATCTGTATATGGCCCTTTACTACTGCAAACCACGTAAGTGAGCACTAACAGCAAGCAAACATTGGCAGGGCATTCAGGGGAGCTCCTGCTGCTGTTCCACACCGGGGTGACAAACAATGGGACAGCAGGATTTGAGGAGAGGTTGCAATTAGCTGTGTGTTAAAAATCCCTCTTGTCAGCACATGAGCAATGTGTCTTCTCAACAGCACTGGTCTCTCATTTCATTAGACATTCTCTGGGCCTTCTTCTATGTTGTTTTTCCTTCCATCGTGACTTTTTGCACTGGCTGTGTTAAGTCCTTTGTTTTCAGGGCCATGAAACCATTCCTTCCTTCCACCTCCCCCAAGAAATAAACAACAAATAACAACAGTCAGTGGTCAGATAGATTTCCACGTGAACACTATCAAGGAGCCAGCTATTGAATGTGACATTAGAGAACTGGGGTGGATGTACTCAGCACCAATATAAGGAACTGTGAAACCCATCAAATTTGAAGCAGGTTCCCCCAATACATCTGATTTCCTACAGGGGCTGGTATTCACTGATGCACTAACACCAACAGCAAAAGTCTTCACTGGGTTTTCCTCCTGTGGGGCTGAATGTCAAGCTATGACTGACACTTAACATTTTTGGTCTCGAGCAGGGTGGACTTTACCTCCACCACCACCACTTCTTAGTTTTGGTGAGCAGTTTCCTCCTCTCAGTCCCCTGCCCCACAGCCAGCTTCCCCCCAGCTTTGGCTGTTCCCTGGCACCCCTGAGCCCCCGCAGACCTCTGGGTGAGAAAAGCTGGAACCACGTGGGGAAATGAAAGCAGCACAGCTTTCGGGTCACACTTAGAGGACAAAGAACTGCAACACACACCAAATACTCTCCTGGGAGGCTCCTTGCACAACTGCCTCCATAGATAGGCTGACGTGGTGCTTTCATGGTTCAAGTATCAGACAGAGAGAAAAGCATTGCCCATGCTAAATCACTATTAGAGTATTTGCCTGCTGTAGCAAAGCTCCCTGTGCTTTCTAATGAATTCTTTGTGTTTAGTATTAAGCTCTCTGTTTTTACAGAAGTTACACTTGGGTAATTAATCTCATGTTCGTTTCCTGCACATGCAAGAGAGCAGCCTTTGTTAGGGAATGATAAGACACTTCTAAGAATAGTGCTACTAAGAGCATCGGCTTTGTAAGACATTACAGGAAAAATATAGACTCTTAACACCTGCTTTTCACTTTCAAAGTTTTGAAAATAATGTTCTGCTTATCTGGAGGCAAATTCTGACTTGTTTATGCATAGAAAACCTAATTGCTTTCATCAGAGAACAAATATAAATGAAGGTATACTTTGGTCTTTAGGCTCTAGTCTTGGAAAGATTAATTTGTTTAATTTTATAAACACTGCAAATGTTCCCAGTGGCTTCATCAGGACTATTGCAGTTCCCAGTCTCACAACCTGAATTCATGGCTTTGTCTGATCTTTTAACCACATATTCCACTGTAATTAAATGGATTTTCTTAGCGATAGATGCACTAGATGAAGGAGTAAGAATTCATCTGTGTGTAAAACACGGGACCCTCAGGTCAGACCTTACAAAGGCCGGATGCTGAACTCAGGAAAATGTAAACTGGGAGACATCCCCATGAGAAGCTGGGCAGTGTAGGAGAGGTCCCATGAGCAGCAGCCTGAGCTGGCACTCGAAGCTCCTTGGAAGCTCAGGCCATGGGCTTTTCCAGCTGAACACAAAGGGTGGTGCTGAACCCGGGGATTTATGTCTGTTGTCAGTTCAGAACCAGAGCCAACACCATTCTCCTGTAAGCGGCTGACACTTGACACCTACTGAAGTCAGTTTAAACACTCATTGTTTTAAAGCTCTGTTGTTTTCGAGCAGTCACTGTGGTTCAGCCTGAGCTATCTGCTACCCCAGTGCAAGATGCAGGAGCTGCCATGCTGGTGAAACTCTATGAAAAATAGGGGAAAAGTAGTTTACAGCAGGTGGGAGACAATTGCCATTTGGTTTGTAGCATCCACCGTGTCACCAGTCATTTGAGAAAGGACATTAGGCTTTGCTGTACTTGCAGCAGATTTCTTTCTGCTTTATTATGGACAAACGACTACCTTCTCCTCCTAACCAGAAAACAAAGCTTAATCTGCAGAGATCTGGCTAATCTAGTGGTTGATGTTTGGAGAACAAGATAGAGCAAATTTCCCCTGGTTTGTAGGGCAAAATCTGAGCAGAGCAGACTGCAAGCAGCCTTGTGAGCCGATCAGAGCCCCCGTTGTGACTATTATCTTGACTGTATAATGGGGGCTTTCAAATCCCAGCTTTATCACATTCTGTTTTCTCTACTTTGCCCTTTATGAATATTGAGTCATCAAAAATAGCTTCACTGACAGAGCTACTAATGATACCAGCTGGGTGAATCAGTGGCTCTTACACTGTGCCTGCCATACAGTGCCATTAGTACACTCGTTACAAAATACAGCAAAAATGAGATGCCCCTAATTTATTTGCAGCTCCCGTGAGACACATCATAGTGGTTACTTTAGAATTAGAAAATGCTAACTGAACAAAGCAAATATTCAGCCACTTCAATGCAATACTGTGGTCCACAGGAAGAAACTCTGGCTCACAATAAGGTAAAAATGATTCCAACACCAGTAAATTATTCCTCCTGCTAGTTTTCAGCCAAAGAAAAAGCACACTACCAAATGATATCCACCATTCTTCCGCAAGACGGTTGTGCCTCCTATTACAGGGAAAAGCTAGCATCAGCTCTCCAGAGAAAACGCTGATAAACAGAAGCGAGCAGGACAAATGATGTAAGCTGTGCAAACGGCCCGCAGCGCCAGCGACACGGCCAGGGGCATCCTTCGAGTACGGTGCAGAGCCCTAGGGGAAGTCAGGTTACGAGGGCATGACTCAAACGGGTATTACCGATTCCAAAAGTGGCGCAGCAGAACGTAACAACAAGCCTGACGAAGAACCATCACAAATGAGTATGCAAAACGGCCCGTGAGGGGCTCGCATTTTTCCTGCTGTCCCACGCAAATTTTTAAGGGTCATTTATTCCTACCCGGAGTGCTTTCCTCGCACCCCTGCAATGAAACGGCTTCCTATGTTTGCAGCACACATCCTTTTTTCCCCTTTATTTTTCCTTTCTTTTTTTTTTTTTTTTCTTTTAGATTCAGACAAACAGGCAAGCCGATAGAGAACGAAACAAGGGGCCCATAGTGCAGCTGCAGATCTCCATGCAGGGCTCGCTTCTTCTCCCCAGCCCCTTTCACCTTTCAGCTATCAGGAACTTTACAGCACAGCATCTCCCAGCATCTCTTTATCACAGACCAAAAAGCTTTCTGAAGCTTTCTGCTAACAACTGCATCTGGCATTGGTAAATAAAACTATTGCATATGTTGCCTTTAGCAAGTGTCATAGAAATTACAGAGCATCTTAACAAAGCCAAGCCTCAGAATTTAAATTATTAGAATTTTGGCTGTGTTTTTTTTTTTTTCCCCCCTCCTTTCTTTTTAGGATGTTCTTGTCTGTCCCTGGAAGAGTGCCATCTGCAATTCTATTACAACAATTCTGTTAGTTACGGCAACGTTAACTGAAACCGAAATGTGGTTTTTAACCTAAAATATGTTGCATAACAGCTGAAGTACTATTACTTCAAGTAATAGTACTTACAAGCCGGGAAAGGTTAATCCCAGAGGGCACAAGAATGTCGGTTGAAACGAAAATACTCCATAAGCGCACGGACCTGGAAGTCTTTTTGTTTTGGTCCGAGGCGAAGCCGAAACGGACGAGAGATTTCAAAGCAAGAGTAAGACAGCGAGCACATGCCGAAACCCCTTTAGCGAGAAAAAAAAAAAAAATCAGCAAAGCCTCTGCACTTACGTATCTCTTGAGTTTCTTCTCGGGGGGGGATTTGATGAGCCATCCAGTGCAAACCACGTCCCCCGAGCTCATCTTCCCCCCGGGCGCGGAGCGGCGGAGCGGGAGCCAGGGTGCGGGCTGCCCGTGCGTGTGTGCTTGTTATGTGCGGGTGTGTGTCCGTCCGTGCGGGTGTGCGTCCGTCCGTGCGGGTGTGTGCGCTTGTGTGTGCTGGGATGTGTGTGAGTGTGTGCTGGGATGTGAGTGTGTGTGCGGGTGTGTGTCCGTCCGTGCGTGTATGTGCGCTTGTGTGTGCTGGGACGCGTGTGCCTGGATGTGTGCGTTTCCCTCGATGTGTGCGTGTTTCCCTGGATGCGTGTGTTTCCCTGGATGTGTGTGTTTCCCTGGATGTGTGTGTGTGCCTTGTTGTGTGTGTGTGTGTTCCCCTGGATGTGTGTGTTTCCCTGGATGTGTGTGTTTCCCTGGATGTATTTCCCTGGATGTGTGTATTTCCCTGGATGTGTGTGTTTCCCTGGATGTGTGTGTTTCCCTGGCTGTGTGTGTGCCTGGCTGTGTGTGTGTGTGCGCGCCGTGTCCGCCCGTGTGTGCTCCGGTGTGCGGGGCGTGTGTCCGCCCGTGCGGGTGCCCGTGTGTATTGTTCCCAGCCGCTTGGCACCCGCAGCAATCAGCTTCCTTCAGCTGCGCTCTGCTGCGGCTCCAGCCCGCGGAAGAAGTCATGACATTGATCACTGACACGGCCAGCCCTGCCTCCGCCGCCAGCACAATGCAACACACCGAGCACGTGATGGGCGGCCGGGGCTCGCCGGCTGCGACACCCCCGGCAGCGGCAGCGGGCGGCTCCGCGCCCGGCCGCGCATCGGCCCGGCCAGCCCGGCCCTGCACCTCGGGGATGCTGGCTGTCCGTGCCCGGAGTTCCGGGGATGCTGGCTGTCTGTGCCCGGAGCCCCGGGGATGCTGGCTGTCCCTGCCCGGAGTTCCGGGCATGCTGGCAGC
>WAAE01010674.1:97235-211815 GCA_013400495.1 Nicator chloris
TGCCCGGAGCCCCTCGGGGATGCTGGCTGTCCGTGCCCGGAGCCCCTCGGGGATGCTGGCTGTCCGTGCCCGGAGCCCCGGGGATGCTGGCAGCCCCTGGCCGGCGGAGCCCCGCGGCGGAGCCGTGGGAGCCCCGGGGGCGGCGGTGAGCGCGGAGATGCCCGGGAAGTACCGGGGGACCCGGCACGAGAAGGGCTCTGGCCGCAGCGGGAGGCAAAACCAGCGCCGGTGGGGTCGGTCCCCACTGAAACCTCCACTACAGCTTCCAACATCTAACAAACTTCGTTAGGCTGTGGATTTAGTGGTTTTTCCAGCAGCGTTTAGTCCCCTGTATGAATTTAATAGCAATAAACTTGATTTTTCTGCTCACATCATCACAGACGTTTTAGAACCATACTTTTTGAGAAAGTGACTTCAAGGGGACTGCCACTCCACTGTCACGACTAAAAAATACGCCCACAGAGTGCATGACACTGCTGATATCCTTGTAGTGTGTGCCTCTTTCCAGGGTGGGAAACTCTTGCCTTTTCAAGGACAGGGCAGTCTGTGTTCATTCTTCAGAAGGCTTCTTCAACTCTGACTTATTTAAATTGGACACAGTGGTTCCTCACTGATTTCACGAGTCTGTTACTTCAGAGGAGTCTCACTTGCAGTGCAGCCTGGCTCTGCAAGGTGTGATCAGCACCAGCAGGCCCCTGGGAGAATTTAATGTTTTCACAGAATTTTCCAGGTCTCTGTCGGGGCTCTTTGGCAGGGCAGGCTGACAACAGCTTGCAATGCCACTTCTAAAATCCCACAAACTAGAAACGTGATTGTGTTTTTCAAGTTTTTAAGCAAAAAAGTGGTTGCAATATCTGTTTATTATATTTAATATAATATGTACTATAAATGGAATAACTGTATAAATATAGGCCCTATGTAAATGCACATAAAAATATAAATAAATCTGTACAAAGATGTCTGTTGCTATTGCTTTACATTTTCACTGGTCTCAAAAGAATCCTACAATAAATGAAAACTGTCATGAATAAACTATCAACATATTTCAAATGTGCTCTGACATTTTTAGGTATGTTTTTGTTTGAGAGTGGCTTTCCTGCAGTCTTGCAGTATTATTTCATTCCCAACCTTCTATTCTACTACCACCTTCACTCAGCTCCATTTATCCATTACCCACAGTGATGTTTTAACAACTTCACATGTTTAATAGCAGCTTTGTGAACAAGGCTTTGCAACACTTCTTCTTGGAGAGATATATCCAGCCATGGAACTTATTTAGGGAAGGAAAGTCACACTTCTCTTCCATATGTGACTTGCCTGTGTCACCCTGACAGATACAGTAGCCTGACTAAAGGCTCTAAAACGTCCAAATGTCAAAATAAAATGAGTTGGGATATACTTCATGTGTTATCCCTGCACTGTCCTAACAATATCCATTTTTTACTGGATCACCCTTCAGACAGATGGCTTCCCTTGTGCAGCTGCATAACCACTTGGAGAAAGGCAGCAGAGGGAACGGGGAGGGGACAGGACAGGGGGAAAAGGAGCCTGGGCTACCAAATGAGTTTAAACATTGAGTAGCAGACCACAGCCTAAGGGAGAGCTCTGGCTGTGTCTGCTGTGGTCAGTGATAACGCTGCTTAAATCACCAGCAGGGCCCATCCTTGTCCCTGCACTTCTGCCATCACCTCCACTGCACAGACATGGTGTATTTGTGTGTCTGCAGGAGGAACTGAATCACAAACCCCACTGCTTGGAAAAGAATGAGTCAAAAAAAGAGAGAGATTATTTTCCAGCTGTATCAGGACTAGTTTCCTGATTTGATAAACGCTGTGGCCTGCAACAGCATGTACCTTATTAAGGGAGGGGGAGATGCAGGGGCAATAAGAAGAATCAGCAGTTCCTTAAATTGGCACTTCTGCCCAAAACCCGCCTGCTGAGTGGTAGCCATGGTGACAGGGAGGGGTGCAGGGATTCTGTTCCCTGCTCCATGTGTCACTCCTCTGTCAGACAGCCCCTGTCCTCTGGAACTGCTGAACAGCTCAGAAGCACCTGCCTGGCCACTTGCACTCAGCACATTCAGAATAAATAAAATCTGTGCCAGCTTACTTATGGTGCCAGTAGCTTGAGGAGAAATACAGGAAGCCATAATTTAGCAGAGCATGTGGGGGTTAACGTGTTTGTTATGGAAGCTGCTGGGCCTTCTTGGTATTTGTGCTCCAAACATTAAAAGAGCAAATGAAGTTATTTTCTTACACTGACAACTTTCATAGTGCTGATAATGTATCACTCACTCGTGTTGGACAATAACAGGCTTAAAAATTAATGGTATCTCATCCTGATGGAAGAAATGAGATTTCACTTTTGTCCTGATGCATGCAGAAATTTTTCAGCCACATTTAAATCATAAAGTTATTTTCTTAAATCCATCATCATGATGGTGAATGACAGGGTCTTTTGTTTTCAAAGTCTTACCATTGAAGACATATGTAGAGGGTGAACTGGTGTTGGAAACAGAATGGAAAGTTCTCAATCCTCTCTTCTGCTGCTGAACAGGTTTGTTTTTTTTCCCCTTCCTAAGTACATTACCCCAGAGGTGCTCCCACTGTCACAGATCAGCCTGTGGCATGTCCCTCTGGGAGCCAGCTGCTCTTGGCTCTGCTGGACATGGAGGAAGCCTCTGGCAGCTTCTCACAGATGCCACCTCTGCTGCCAAAACCTTGCCACACAAACCAACACCGCCTCACCAGACTGACCTCGTGTTGCCCCTGGCAAAGATCAGAGCAGCCATGATCACCTTGACCCTGGCTGTGTGTGCACTTCACTTCAGCCAGACCCCTGAGAGAATTCTCTGCTTGGCATGGAAGTACTGGTGCACTCCTTTCATTTCCTAACTTAGGCTCCTGATGTTTCAGAGGAAAACAACATTTGACTACTAACAAAGCAGAAGAGAACAAAGTGGCTACTTGCAGTGATGGGAAACTCCTTCATGGCTTCACAGACCACTGATAGAAGTTAAGTCTGCTATTTAAGCTTATCCATTTCCACGTTGCAATATAAGGAGTAGTGAAGGTTCTTATTTCCTTGTGCACAAATGGATAATTAGGATGGAGAGGATGGAAAAAAATCTGAAGGATTTATTTCATTCACAGATCTATAGGTGTATAAGGAGAAAGAAATGCCAGAGTTATCTCAACTGATATTTCCACAAGCACATAGTTTTCTGAGAATCTAGGCTCACATTTAATTTACCACATCATGCAGGCATTGTGAAGGTTGAGGTGCATGCAAGAGACCACCACAGCTCTGGGAGAACAGTCTTTTTCCCTCATCTAGCAACTGATCCCTGTTTACATATGGAACCACACTTACTCAGCAGAATGCTAACATGCCTCTGCAGCATTCTCTCAGCAAGCAGAAAAGCCCAGTGCCACAAAAAGACATGACACAGTATATATGTTCCAGCTGTTCCTGACTGTTACCACTCTGCTCCCCCCTGCAGACAAGTATTTCACTCTCTCTCTCTCCATTCACAAGGACAAATTTAGCAAAGTCACGGGATAATTCAGCCCCTGCTCTTCCTTTCAACAGCCTGTCCTCACCATACAAATCAGGTCTAATGGAGGAATGCACTCAGATCCTCAGGGAGACATGATTTGTTGCTGTTGTTTAAACACTTCTCTGCCAAAACTGGAGCCTGACCACAGGCCCAGGGTGGTGCTGACCTGTCTGCACTGTGCTGTTTGACTGATGAATGTGTTCAGCCTGGTTTGTGCACTGTCAAGGCCCTTGGTGGCAGTGACACCTCATGGGCAGACACCTGATTTTGGAGCAGGAGCCATTGTGAAAATCAAAAAAGAAAACAGACGAACGTTGCTGTGGTTTTTCTCCAGGAAGGCAATGAACTGTGTGAGCTGCATGTGGGTACGGCCTTTATTGTTGTGGACAGGGCAGAATCTAATTTTACCAAAAGCTCTCATGACACATAGGGAGAACTCTGTCAACCCCTTGCAGAAAACAGACCAACGCCCTCTGGCACTGACCTCCCCTGAGAAACAGCAGCAGACACCCAGCATCTCAGAGGAAAGTCTCCTGTTCAGGAAAGTCTTCCTGCTGGAAGACTGGAGTTCTGCTCAACAGTGCATTTATTTGCAAATGTCTGAAAAAGAACTGTCTCTTTCTGAAGGGGGAGTGCCAACAAACAGGCTCCCTTTGGTTCAAACCTCTGCCCTGGCTCTTCTGCCAGATGAGAGGTTTCTCACTTCTCTGTCACCCAAAAAAGCACACACTAAAAATTGTGGATTTGCTAATTTTCAGCTTCTGTTTGCAGACTAGTAAACAATTTTATGATGTCTACACAGGTGATTAAGTAAGTCGTGGCTGTTCCTTTCTACATGTGAATCAGTAGCAAAGACCTTGTGAGGATTTCCTCACGGGGTAATGATATTACTGGCCCCTCAAATAATCCTTGCAGCTGAGGGAGGAGATACAAAGGCTCTTTTAAAGGCCTTTAAAAAAGATCCAAAATTTCTATTCTAATTGTCCTAATCACTTTTAAGAAAAACCTACGTCATTTTTCATACACAATGATCAGTACTCAGCTCACACCTGAGGCCTACTTTATATGGCAATTTGAAGTCTACCTTCTTTATTAAAGGAATCCAAAATAATCTATTTGATATCAAGATTATGGTATGCCTCTTCCAGATCAGAAACAACAAATCATTATTTGAATTCTAATATCCTGAAAGTGAGGATTTGCTGAAACCAGTTTACTCCAGACTACCTAGAACAGCCTGAAGTTTGGAAGTGAAGCTTAAAGAAGAGTCTCAGGTAGGCCTGAAGAAACAGGTAGAAAATTGTCTGTAGTTTTATGTTTAGATGAAAAAATATCTATCTAGCTATTTTCAGACTCATAAATGTGGAGGACTCACCATGAAGTGCAGGATGGGCCTCAGCTTTTCCCAATTAGTCCTGCTGAGATCAGAAAATGGAGTAATGAGAAGATGAACCCAGGAACATTAACAGAGGACACTGCTTGCCTCCGTTCTCTAGTTTGCCCAAAAATGCCTGAGAATAAACAGGAACCCTACCTGTTACACTTGGGAGACATTTTCATGCTGAAGGCAGACTGTGGGTGAGACACCTCCCCCCTCTAGGCAATTAACTGTTTAATTATGATTGAATAGAGCAAAATATAGCAAATAGAGCATAAAGCAATAACCAAAATACAGCAAGCAGACCAGATTTCTGAACTCTGTGTGTAAAAGGTTGCTCTGTGTGCAGAATGTCAGTGCAGGAAAGGAGGGATTGTTTTGATGGCAGTTGTGTGTTGGAGACTGTTACAAAAAAGGAAGAATCAGTACAGGATGAGGAAGAAAGAAGGCCCAGGCAGCCAGGGAAGCAAAATAACAGCAAAAAATTTTTAAAAAGCACAGGAAGGGGAAAAGCAGACACATATTCTATGTGGACTAGGATAAACTACTTTTGTCTAACATACCCCTCAGCAGAAATGGATAGTACTCTGGAAAATAGCTTCAGTCTAGTTTCTCACAGTGTGTAGATGTTTACAAGTAGAAATAGACATAAAGGAGAAGATTAAATGTATTTTCACTGCAGGGTAAAGCCTGTGGTAACTGAAGTGATGGCTTTTGGCTTATGGAATGCATCTGCCATGTTTGCAAGGCTAAGGCAGCACTTTGCAGCATCCTTTTGCACATTTCCTGTATTTAAAGGAAATCCTGGTGCATGCTAAAACCTTTAAACAAGAACTGTTATGTTTACAAATAATCTGTGATCGGTGTGAAAGCAAACCCACAGGCTTTTGGTTAAGAGAGAGAGCATTTGTTTTGGGCAAAGAAGTAAGAGAATTCTTTGTGAAGAACGAATCTCAACCATCATTTAAGAAGTTAAAGGCTGTACTGCACCAGCCTGCTCACTGGATTCTCACAGATTTTCCAAATTGTATAATACTCTGTTAAGAGCAATTTGTTTATAGGTTTTCAATGCTGCAAAATGACTGCATAGGTTAGGGGAGAAAATGATGCCACTACAGGGACTAGCAAAATATGCTTCAGCTTTATTTCAGTTGGAGGAAACTTTTGACAGCTTTGATCTAAAATCTCTTTTAAAGTGCTTTTCTGGTCGGGGACTGTCTTCTTGAGACAGTGCTCAGATTTTGGCAAAGTTGTAGCTTATTTCAGCAGGAAATGTTTTACGACCTCCAAAGGAATCACCAATCATTGTTCAATCTGGATGACATCGTTTGTAGGTCGGCAAAATCTGGCACTGAGGACAGAATACCCAGTTGTAAAACTGTTTATTAAAGCCTGGTTATGGTAGTTTAAACTGATACAAATTAGTGTGGCTGCAATCCCACCCTTCATCTTGCACAGATCTGTTTTGCTGCTGTATTGGCACCGGCCCCTGTGTGCGTGGGCAGTTGAGTTGTTTTGCTGTGCTGATCTGAGGAAAAAATAGTAACTCTCTTTGTTAGGATCAATTTTGTTTTTTAGAATCTTGAACTAACCCATTGCTCACCTGCAGAAACACCAGGAACAGTGCAAGGGGTCACAAACACAAACTGTGAGAGTTCCTGGCTCTCCCAGTGCGAAAATGAACACACAGCCAAAAAAAAAAGAAAAAAAGAAAAAAAGAAAAAAAAAAGACAAATTAGCAAAAACACTGCATGGTTAGGAAATACAGGGATATTAGAAGACTTTCCAGTACCACAATAAAGCTCTGGCTACTAAAGCCTGGATTAAAAATGCAATATTGGGATAAAGTTGTAAAAACAAAGAGTATTTGTACAGCTATCAACCCTTTGAACCAGATACAAAGGACACATTAGCTATTTTGTTATAGTTCCCAATGCTGAATGTGGTCTTGCATTTGCAAACCCTATTGGCAACGCCAGAGACTGCTGGGTGAAATGCAAACTTGATAGAGAAAATTGATGCATTGATATGAAGCCTGCACCACAAAAAAAAAACCCAACCCAACAAACAAACAAGAGAAAACAAAACCCAAAACAAGTAAAATAAAAACAACTCACAAAACACCCAAGCAACAACAACGAAACCACACAAACCCTTTTCTATGAGAATACTCAATGTCAAGTCCGTTAGGGCACATTGTTGCCTGCTCCTGATGCAGAATTAGGAACGTTTGTTTGTAGCCTTGGACGGGGCTGCTCTCATCTGCTCGGCTGCAGCAAAGCCCTGCAGCCATGGACATCCCTGGAAATGGCATCTTCAGCAAAACCCGCCTCACAAATGGGTGCCACATAAACCAAGAGCACATTTGGGAAGTACCTTCTTTACTGTAAGCTCTAGAGGAGGAGTCCTAGGCTTCTTTCTAATCCTATGAACAAGAAAATAACCTGGAATCCTGAAGTTGGTAAACTCAGAAGGGAACCTGTGAAATAAGGGGCTGAGGGAGACAGGGCTGCACAGGTACGTGTAAGAATGCACAGAACAGTGCTGCTGGACATAGCCAAGGTTACTTGTAGAGAAATAGCCTGTTACTAACAGCAATATTAAAATAGCAACACTTGATAGAAGCATTTTAAGCAAGATGCCAACACTGCTGCACTCAGGGTGACGTGTGGTTACTGTGGTTGATCACACTCGAAGGCTGATGTAGGTATGGAGATAAAAGTGGCAACTATTCAAGTCAACTTGCAAATACCCCAGAGATGGCTTCTAGATCCTGCTGAATTAGAAAGCTGTTTATTGCCTACAGTTGACATGTATTGCACAGTTGTGGTTTAAGTTCACTGCCAGTATGATTAAGATAGAAATGACCAGTGTCCTAGAAGTGGATTTTGGCATTCAAAGGAGAGTCTCCTGAACGTGCACGTGGAAGTGAACAGATCCCAGAGTAACAGGATTCAACCTTCCCAAAGCCCTTCTTAACGAAACCCTTTTGCCATTCTAAGGGAAGGTGCCGTATGGAAGTGATACAGTTACAGAGGTAATTAAACAACAGCAAGGAAAAGATGGTTTACTATGCGTTTTTTTTTTCCTATTCTTGATCAAATTAGTTTCAAGACTGAGCAGCATTCACGTCAAATAGTCCTCAGGCTGCCGGATGCCCTGGTCGGGACTCCCGCAGCCCAGTACAGGTCGGTGTTGCCATCTGGTGGCACGGGACAGCGGCACTGCCACTTGGAAATCGGATTTTCAAGTCGCCCAAGACACACATGGCAACCGAGATCTAAGGCACATTTTATCATTTAAGCTGTTGTTTTCTAGAGAATCCAGGTTTTACTGCTAACAGCAGATCCCCATCCCCACGGTGCGTTCACACGGCTCCATTTCAGCAACACGGAGGTTCTGGGGTGGGGTGACATCTGGGAGCCAACCCCACCTCCTTACTGAGGGGCTCAGGTGGTCTTGGAAGGCTCCTCTTTTTTCTGCAGGTGCCAAGTGATCCTCTCACTTCATTTCTGGTTAGCAGCCTGCTCTTCAGCTGGGGTCTGAGTCACAAACCTGTTGCTACCGGTGGCCTTGCGTGGATTTGGCAGATTCTTGGGGTATTGAGTTTATTTGTTCTTGTCATCCTGTACTGATTCTTCCTTTTTTGTAACAGTCTCCAACACACAACTGCCATCAAAACAATCCCTCCTTTCCTGCACTGACATTCTGCACACAGAGCAACCTTTTACACACAGAGTTCAGAAATCTGGTCTGCTTGCTGTATTTTGGTTATTGCTTTATGCTCTATTTGCTATATTTTGCTCTATTCAATGATAATTAAACATAGTTAATTGCCTAGAAGGGGGAGGTGTCTCACCCCCAGTTCTGCCTTCAGCATGAAAATGTCTCCCAAGTGTAACAGGTAGGGTTCCTGTTTATTCTCAGGCATTTTTGGGCAAACTAGAGAACGGAGGCAAGCAGTGTCCTCTGTTAATTTTCCTGAGTTCGTTTGTTCTCGTGAGTTCAGCAGCCTGCTGGCTTACAGATCCAGCACTTATCAACTCACACAAAGGGGCCTGTATAGCAACTTGGCCTACAAAGTAATTCTGCAGAATACTAAGATTTATTTAAGACGTTACCCAAATCCAGTTATGTCTGTGCTAGAGAAATGAAGACTGCTACAACTAGTCCCCTGTTGAGAAAAGGTTGAGCAATCACTGTCCAAAATTTTAAAATCTTATGGAATTACCTGGACAGTACATAAAAATGTCACTGGATCTGTAACTTATCAGCTCTTTACATATTTCAGCAGTGTTTAAAATGTACAAGTAGGTAACAGTGAGCCTGCAATTTCTCTTTTTAAATCTGACAAGAAAACACAATTCTCATCATACAGCATGTTAAGTGGCATCTTCCTGAGGTGTGCAGAGGGGGCCTGCTAAATTGGTGTGTAAGAGACCACATGTTGAGACCTGGTGATTATATCTGGCAGACTGTAAAATATGCAGTAATAAACCTGGGAAAGCAAGGAGCTAATAGCTAAATCTATGTTAACAGGACAACTAGCCCCTTGCCTCCCAACACATGGAAAAACCCCACAAGAGTTGGATATATTCAGTAGGATTTTTCAAATATGACTACAAAATTTAGTACACAAAGTAAGTACAAAATACCACTTCCTACTTTTTAAAAACAATTAATCAGATTATCACATGACAACACTGTTGTGCGACTAAGTGATTTTTTCAGCCACTGCTGTAGATCCACAAGGAGTACACACCACAGTCTAAGAGAAGCAAAGAACATCTCTGCAAAGTGTCAAATGCAAATGTGAACTACACAAGCAAAAAATAGCCAAAGGAGATCTTTCATGAGAGCAGCAGCTTGATTGTTTTGTACAGCATGCAATGTTCCTGTGAATTTCAAGGAAAAAACAAGCTGTGACAAACACTTGAGGGTGTTTTGCATAAACAGAAGCTTCAAGCATTTGAAAGTGGAGAGGAAAGTCAGATAATAAAGGTGGTTAGTGCGCTATTTGCTCGAAAGGTTAAGAACAACCACATCATGGACTGGAATTTTCCCACCTTAGAGACTTTCTCATAGCTAACCGTAAGCTTCATTTTCTACAGAGCGCTGCTTGGAAAAGCTATTTGGAGTGCTCTTTCAAAACCAGTCACATCACTCTTCTCGACTGCTCTATGAAAAATGGACTTCCCAAAGCTTTTAAAAATAAATCACGTGGAAGGACTACTGCAGATGCTGTGGGCCTTGCTTTTTTGTGGATGATGTAGCATACACTGAAGGTGCTAAATAATTTGGAACAGCACTGTTAGTGCTTTGCAGCTGGTTCACAACATGAAAAAGGGGAGTTTGGAGCTTAAATCTTCTATGATGGGCCATAATCTAGGTACTGAATTTCAGAGTAATGGAAACAGTTCAGACGTGTTACTGGCACTTCATTGCAGCCAATGTATGGAAAAGAGGAAAAGAGGTCTCAGAAGTTTTTCTAAATGCAGTGTATGAGATCTGCAATAACCCATTTGCTCAGCTTTGTTGCTGAGTTACGCAAAAAGATTTTGGCAATAGCTACTGAGCTTTTTACTGGATTGAAGTAGTGTTTTGTGTTCATTCTGCCCACTGGGCTGAGGTTTCATTGCTGCCACTGGACAAAATGCTCATGATACTGCCTTTTTAAGTAATCTGTAACAAGGCTGATTTGGAGCTGTGTTTTTTAGGTCTACCAGCTCAAGGACTGTTTTGGGATTCTATAGCAGTGTGAGCAAAGTTACAGCTCAGCAGCTGAAAATCTGAATGTCTTGCATGGACAGCCTGAAATATGTGCATTGCCAGTAACTAAACAGAGTGGCTTCATTATTGCAATTTTCAAAAGAAATACGCAAACACTGCTGAATTTAAAATCGCTTCAGCCCACCGTTGTTTATGCTTTTGGGCCTGAAAACTTGTACCCGTTGTCCTTGGTCTCCATCAGGAAAGGGATTTATTTTGTCTCCCTACTCTGTGAAGAGAGCTTACTAGCATTTAATATGAGGCTCAGAACTGCACCCCTGGGTTAAGACCTACAACTTAAGGCATCACCCAGAGAAGCTCTGGCTGCCCCTGGCATCCCTGGAAGTGTTCAAGGCCAGAGTGGACAGAGCTTGGAACAGCCTGGGATAGNCGCCCCCGCCCCCCCGTGGCTCCGGCACCCGCCGAGCTCAACATGGACCCGGGCCCCGGCGAGGAGCCGCGCGCCTCCACATCCTCCGCCACGGCCGCCGCGCAGGAGCCCGGCGCCGAGGAGGTACCGCTCCGCTCCGGGGGGCCCCTGCGGGTGGTGGAGCCTGGGCTGGTCGCCCCCCTCCTGCAGCCGCTGCTCGGCCCGCGCCGCCCCGGCCCTGAGGCCGCCCGGGCCCCTCCGCCGCGGCCCGCCAGAGCTCTGCGGGCCGGCCCCGCCCGGACACACCCCCGGCCCCGTGCCTGCCCTTCGGCATCGCCGTGGCACGCCGTCAGCGCGGCCCTGCAGCTCGGGCACGGGGCTGGGACCGCTGAGCCCGTGCGGACCCTCTGCCAGCCCCGCGGCCTGGGCGCTCCTGCAGGGCCCNTCAAGTGTCCCTGCCCGTGGCAGGGGGGTGGAACAAGATGGTCTTCAAGGTACATTCGACGCCAAACCAGTCTGTGGCGTTATGCAGCGGCTCTGGCCGCGCACTCTCTTGAGAGCTGCGGTGTCCCTCGGGAGGACGGGAGCAGCAGGACGGGAGCAGCAGGGCCGGACCGGGCCGGGCCGGACCGAGCGATGCCGCTCCCCGGGCCCGGCTCACCCCGGCCCGGCCCGGCCCGCCCGCCTCAGGCGGCGCGGGGGGCGCGAGTCCGGCCCCGGAGCTCTCGCGAGAGCCGCGCGGCNGACACACCCCCGGCCCCGTGCCTGCCCTTCGGCATCGCCCTGGCACGCCGTCAGCGCGGCCCTGCAGCTCGGGCACGGGGCTGGGACCGCTGAGCCCGTGCGGACCCTCTGCCAGCCCCGCGGCCTGGGCGCTCCTGCAGGGCCCGTCTTCCGGAGCCCCCCGGCCGGTTGTTTCCTTTCCCGTGCCCCGGGAAAAGCCGTCCCGGAGCCGGGAGCTCTGCGGGCTCGGGGTGGGAGTGTCGCGGGGGCGGCCAGGGGAGCTGGCGGCTGGCAGAGGTCAGGCCTCCCCATGCCCATCTCGAATGGTGCCCTGATGCACGGTACACCCCTCGAGAGAACACGGATGGCTGCCAGCCGCCTCTCCTCAGTTTTTTGGGAGAAAGACACAAGGCATATAGAAAGTGACGTATTCAGGTATCCTTGGAAACAGAACAAGGTTTAACCCGAGGAATGAATCTTAGAAAAAACTTAGTAGGAATGAGGACCGCACATCATATATTTATGGTACTGGAGAAAATTGTGGAAGTACTGATAACAGTGCATTCAGGTTTCTTTATCCCGGTTACTGACAGTCCATTTTGTCTGTGAAGAATGCTTGAAGCTTTATTTTATTATGTGTACAAACAGTTATGGGACACAGTGCAGTGTAATCCTGAACTTTACTTGGTTGCTCAAGGGAGAATGTTTAAGGGCTATTTCTCTATTGTGTACAACTTGCTCTGCAATATTTTATGCATGTCAACTGTACAGTTACAGCGTCTGCATAACAATGGCAGTCATGCAACCTGTTGTGCTGTGCTCCACTCTCAGCGTTTTACTTTATAAATAGTCTTTGTTGTGCTACCAAAACTGTCTTACTGGCTGTTTGGAAATACATTTCCACCTTGTATATGTGAGTTAAACACAGAAGGAATCCTAATTATTCTTAGTGCATGTGTACAGAGTTTTCAGTAGCACAAGTTACAAGAGTAAAGTCAACTAAAGCAGCTGCAGTTCTTGTTCCCATTTTTTTTATTTAGGTATTCATGAGGCTGTTAAACTTTCTGGATAGAAATCTCCCAGCCTGAATTTAGGAACTCTGTTTAGGGTAGTTATTGTATAGAGGAGTATATTATATAAGGGGAGTATTTTGTATCCTTGGAATACTCAGGATGTTTTGGAAGTGCTGCATGGATGTTGTAAGATGTTTAAATGACACCAGTTATCAGGGGACTGTTTGATCTGTAATGGAAATCATGTCTAGAGTGGAGACAAATTGGTAATGGTGAGTTTCCTGAGTTAGAAATGAGAGTATTTTTGCGGTGGCGAATTGCCCTGAGACTTCTGCTGTCCTGGTTCCTGGCAAGTCAGCCCTCTAAGTGATGAAGATCTGTTGTGTAAAAGTTTCTAGGGAAAAACTCTCAGACTTCATGAAATATTTTATGTTTCTGTGTTGTATGAAGGTACATGGTCCGGTTGTTAAGGGGAAGTATTCTTACTTGTATCAAAATCTAGTAATTGTCAAGGTGTAGATTTCTGTAATTCAGAGCATTATGCAGAAGCAAGTTTGGGTGTGATGCCTGTCCCTGCCTGCCTGTGCTGTGGCTGCAGTAATATGTCAGCTCATTTACTACTTTAACTCAGAGTATGTTATTCAGAAATCCTTATTTCAGAATAAATTTGATTTGTATGCCACTGTAAGTTTTTTCTTTCTGGGATAATCTGAGTAACAACAGAACTGGCATTGCAGCTGTCTGCCTTGGGGCAGATACTCTATTCATCTAGAAGTGCAAACAGACAAAACTCAACCAAAATGCAAGTGCCAGGAGCTTGCAGTTAGGAATCTGGTATTTAGAAACCAAAAATCTTAGATTTTAAAAAATATATTGAAAAAATATTTTTGAAACCTTGTTATGCATTTACAGTAAGATATCTGTGAAGGATTAAACTTCGTGCCCTTTCAGTAATTTCTTTCAATTTGGATCCTGCTTGCAGAGATCAATATGAGGATGTTTAGTTTCATCATGGACATGAGGTTTTGCTTTGGGTGAAATAATATGATTAATGTACTCATTTCATTTTGAATTAATTATTTTTAAAAAGTAGCATGGTTGTCTTGCAGTTTGTAGGTTTGTTCAGTTTGATACATTTTCCTAAAAAAGTAAATAAACTATTTATAAAATGTTTAACTTTTGAATTCCAGAAAAATGATCCCCCATTTCACCTCAAACTTCCTCCAAAGGCAGCTAGACCTGAAAAAGAAGTTGACCCAGAATATGAAGAGAAGATGGTAAGTGCTTTCATGAAAAACATACTGCAGCTTTTTATGGCACTTGGTTGTTGGAACAGGATCAGCACAGTTACAAGGAGTTATTGCAGCCTGGATGTGTCAGAAAAGAAAAACAGATCAAGATTCATTTAGATGTCTAGGCCCATGTCATGTTTGTCACAGTGACTTAACAGGTCAGGTGGTTCTATTAAATACTGTCCCATTCTTCCAAGTATTTTTGTCTGCATGATTTTTGGAGTTGTAGCTTGTGGTTTTTATACTCAGCAGTTGTCAGTGGATTTTTGGTTTTGTGGTTTCTTTTTTGGTTATCCACACCCATTTGTGGTAAGGAGTTACTATTCAATGACATTTTATATTTAGAACTCTCCCCATTTTGTTTTGAATCTGTCTCTGCCAGTTTTATTTGATGACTCCTGGGGTCATGTCAGAGGCATCCTTAAGCTACTTCTTGCTTAACTGAAATACTGAAGCTGCCAGTTTCTCTCATATAAAAACATTAAGGTTTTAAATATTTAAATGCCCCATAATATGTGTGCCATAACAATGCAAAAGAGGATCTGTCCATGACACCAATGTTGGGAGCTTGTAGTGCTGGAGAGGAGATGTAACAGGGTTACTTCTGTGTTACAAAGAGGCAAAAACCTGGAGGGCATTATAAGACTCCTTGAATGACTCTCCTAGTAAGCTCTTGGTTAAAGCTAGTACCTCTATCTTGTATTGTTTTTAAAAGCTTTAATGTTAAATGGATGCCTAATAATTACAGCAGAGTCTGAAAGGACTGGATATCACAGAAGTCAGGGAAGAATATAACTGTTAGACATAGAAAAATTGATACCTACGGGTATGAATACCTAATTTCTAGCCAAAGAGAAGAGGCACAGTGAATCTGTTCTTTGAGAATGAGTTGAGTAAACAGCCAAACTTGTTTCACAGCAATACATGGTGACTTTCCAGCTTTCCTAAATTACAGTGTTAGTTCAATTGTCCTAAGAGGCAAAGGGATTAGATATCAAAAAATCTGCCTTTTATCAATTGTGCAGTTGTGAGCTAGACCTTTACTGTTTTATCAAAACGTACTGCTTGGGCAAGAAGGTAACATAAAGCAATAATATTGCAGGCAGAAAATGATACTGTGTCATTCAATACAGGTCCTTACCAACAATGATTATTTCTTGTTAACAATGAATCCTCTGAATGGATTTGTGTTTATACTGATGATCACAAACATCAATGTCTCTACTTCCCCCTTGTAGAATTTCTTTTTCATAAAGGTTTTACTTGACATTTACATTTTATTCAGTTGTGGAGTTATTTACAGAAATGGTCCAGTAATAATGCAAGGGGGGAAAGCAGGAATTTCTTTTTTCCCAGGAGATCTCAGTAGAGATGTTCCTTTGCTAGTAAGTGCATGCTGTTAAAGAAACGCAGTGCCCTGGTGTGGCGAGATCGTGCATTGCACGTCAGGATCCTTCTTGCTGCCCTTTGCTTGGCGGTTCTGCTGTTGTGGGAGACTTGCTGGTTGTCAGTGACCTGCAGAGAGGCTTTCTGTGGGTCGAGTATCTCTTGGAAAGGTCACGATGCAGAACTACACTTTGTCTTCTAGATCGCGATACGAGATCACATGGAAATTGCCTTAAATGTGTTACATGGTGCTTAGATTTCTCATAGAGAAACTGATGTAATAATTGCATTCTCTCAGGTAGAATTTGCATTTTATCGTATTTTTCTTAAAAATGATGTAGCAGGTTATTTTCTAACTATAAGGAAGGCCACCTTTTGCTGTGTGACATAGTGAAGTGCACATGTCCCATTGAGATGGTGAAACCGAAATGCTTGAAATTTGAAATCTGACAGCAAAATTCACAAACTTGAGTGAAAGCAGTTCATCCATCACTTCAGAAATAGTTCTAAAAGCAGAGCTACTACAGTGTTGTCTTAGATTAAATCTGGATAGCCTTGAAGCTGATGAAAGTTCTGCCACTGATGAGCAAAGTTAGGATTTCATCCCTTACTGTGTCATTACTTTAGTTTTGTCTTTATCTTTTGTAGACAAAGATTAAAGCATCCCTTCACCACTCCTGTTGTGCCATGAAGCAGCTCCAGCTCTTTCACAATGCTTGTAGCCCTCTGAGCTGTCTAACAGATGGTTTTGTCAGTCTTTCCTCATATAAGTTGTTCTCATGAGTGTCTGAATTCTGTTTCTTAACAAAATTATGTTTTTATGAAGAAAAGTTACCTAGTTTTCTTTTTTTTCTTAATTCTCTTCTCCACTCTGGAAACTAGAAAGCAGATCGAGCAAAAAGGTTTGAATTCCTCCTGAAGCAGACAGAACTTTTTGCACATTTTATTCAACCTGCAGCACAAAAATCACCAACGTCTCCACTGAAAGTGAAGCTGGGACGGCCACGGATGAAGAAAGATGAAAAACAGAGTCTGATTTCAGCTGGGGAGTATGTTTTGTATTTATTTCTGACTTCTTACATGTTCAAACACCTTAGATTTTTTAACATAATCTGTTTAGAGATTGTACATAGAAACTGTATTTTCAGTAAATCCAGACAATTTCCTATTAGTGCTGTATCAATTTTTTTAAAAGCTGGCTGGTTTGAAAGCATCATCTGCTCCATCAACATATGTGTGACCTTGGATCAGAAATGCACTTTTAAAGCAAGCTGCCTGATTCATGCCATGTGAAATGCTTTGTTCTGTATTATGGGGTAACTTTGGAGCACACAAATTGAATTTTTTTTGTGTGGTGCTGAAGGGGCACTCCAGAAGTGCACCTGATGTGACCCAGCTGGTACTGGGCCAGTCAGTGGCACCAGGCTGGGGCTAGAGCAGGTTATGTCCATGGGGACACTGATGATCATCAGTAGTGGGGATGTTGGATCCTCAGCACCAACTGTCTCTCTCCACCAGTCTGTGTTAGTATTGCAGCAGAGCCTGCCTGTAGTGCCTCTGAGAGGTCTTGAAATAACAAACAGCTGGGTTTTTTTGAATGTTTGCAAAACGGCAGTCTATTTTAGAAATTTAAATTTTTCTAAAATTTGAATATGTGATTTTTCTGAACTGTGTAATTACCAAGTAGTTGAATCTAAGGCCACCACTGATGTGTCTTGTATTTCTGTGTTGCTCATTGAAAAGTGCCTCACAGAACTCATGATATTGTCAGATCATAGTTGTGGCTCTGAAAGAGAGGGCTGCACATCAGCCTTTCTAATTAAAGCTGGAATGACTCCTAAGGAATTACGTATTAACAGGATGATAGTTTGGTCAGGATACCAGAGCATTCACACTGTGGGTCAGTCAGTGATTGCTCCTGCTGTGATTTGTCTCTGGAGTCAGTAGCAGTGTTTTGGAGTGGTTCTGTTCCCACCTCAGTGTTGGGTTGTCCCTTTAGGTACCGCCACCGGCGCACGGAGCAGGAGGAGGATGAAGAGCTCTTGTCTGAGAGTCGGAAAACGTCCAACGTGTGCATTCGGTTTGAGGAGTCTCCTTCATGTGAGTGTGGTCTAAACAGTTCTGGGATTGATTGGATGTAATTAAGATCTGAGCAGATTGCAGTTCAAGTTTGCTACTTAGAATTAGTATTTTTCTACTTAGAGGAATCTTACATTTACAGATGTGAAAGGAGGAACGCTAAGAGATTATCAGGTTAGAGGTTTGAACTGGATGATCTCATTGTATGAAAATGGAGTTAATGGCATTCTGGCAGATGAAATGGTAAGCAGTAATCTTTCAGATTTTTTGTGGTAATTATTGAGCAAAATACAGCGTTGAAGTGCTTATAGTATTTCATGTATGTGCAGTAGCATGCTTCACTCTACAGTAGTCTGGTTCTTCAAATCTGAAATCATAATGAAGGAAATTCTATGGCAGACATTTCTTGTGTAGCTTGCTTTAAACTAATGGCAGAATTATATAGTGAGAAAATGGTTAGAAAGTATTTCTTTATGATATTTCACTTCAGCAAGTTTCTTTCCCCCCTCTTTGTCAATGCAGGGGCTTGGTAAGACTCTGCAGACAATAGCTTTATTAGGCTATCTGAAACATTACCGGAACATTCCTGGGCCACACATGGTCCTGGTTCCCAAATCAACTTTGCATAACTGGATGAATGAATTCAAGCGCTGGGTTCCATCCTTACGTGCTGTTTGCCTTATTGGAGATAAAGATGCCAGAGTAAGTGTTTTACATTTCAGGAATCTATGCATTATTTGGCAAAAAATATCAGTTGGGTATGTGGAATTCTCCCTAAGCGATTTCCTTAATTACAGTGTATTTTAGTAATCTTTAACTACATTAATGTTGAAAATGCAAAATGTTATGCTTGTGACTTCGAGGAAAAACTGCAAATCAGTAGATGAAATAATAGACAGGGATCCAAGTACAGCTCTTTGAGTTGTCTGTTTTTCTGTTGTTTTGCTCTTTGATTTTTGCATCTATTTTTTTATCTCTCTCCCATGTTTGTAATGTGACTGTGTACTCATTTTTCTTTATTGCACATAGTTTGTTACCTCTTTCTTCACCTTTTTTCAGGTGACTTTTCCCACTCTTGTATTTTATAGTCCTGCCTGGCCTTGTAACTAGGATTCTGTTGTAGAGCTTTTCATCTTCCATTGCGAAGGCCTTAAAAGAGATGTGGAATGTTTTTCTAGCTGAAGGGGATGAATGAGCTGGATGTTGCTGTGAATTCTGTGGCTGCTTTTATGGATTGCATAGCTGCCTGTGATTGCTTGAGGGTAGAAAGGCTCTAGAAAGGGAATAGGAGCTGGCAGTGTGGCCAGGAGGGCCAGTGGCATCCTGGCTTGTACCAGCCGTGGTGTGGCCAGCAGGACCAGGGCAGTGACTATCCCCCTGTACTGGGCACAGGTGACATTGAGGTGCTGGAGTGTGTTCAGACAAGGGAACAGAGCTTAGGAGGAGCAGCTGAGGGAACTTTTGAAAGTGACAGGAGCAGAGGAAGTGGCCTCAGGTGCACCAGGGGAGACCTGTGTGTGTGGTTTTCCTGTGGGATGATGTTCTTTCATGTGAAAGGATTTATGTGCCTTGATGTGTGCCTTGCAAAACAGATGGGACAGAGGAGGGAGGTATATGGGGAAGAGAGAAGATAGTTGGGAGTGGGCTATGTAAGTTGTTTTGATACACTTTAGTGGATTGGATCTTTGGACAAGTGAATTTAGAAGGTTTTTTTCCATTTTTTGTTGTATATACTTTATTTGAATTATGGAGAAATGATGCTGAAGAACAAATAATTAATTTTGAGTAGGAACTAATCTGTGTTTTGCTTAACTCCAGTTTTCTGTGTGCTTAAAGTACAAAGGATTGAAAGCTTTTGTTACAGTAACTCTCAGTTACTGAGGAGATGTTTCAGAGTCTTTTGTGTGCTTGTTTAGTGCATCAGTGATGGTGGTGGAGAGAGCTTTCCCTGAATGCCATAAAAATTGTTCATATTTGTAAATGTTTATTAATCCAGTTCTTCTGCTTTAGGCTGCATTTATCCGTGATGTTATGATGCCTGGTGAATGGGATGTTTGTGTTACGTCATATGAAATGGTAATTAAAGAGAAATCAGTCTTCAAGAAATTTAACTGGAGGTACCTGGTAATCGATGAAGCCCACAGAATAAAGAATGAGAAGTCTAAGGTAAGTTTGAAGTTGTTTGATATGTTGAGGTTAGTTTGATACAAAAAGATTGCATCTGATTTGAGCAGATGTTAGGTGTGGTGTTTTTTTAAACAGAAGCAATAAGCTATTGGGTGGGAAATACAAATTCATAATAGCTCACTGTCTCTAAGTTTAATTGACGTTGTTTTAGGTTTCAAAAACTGATTCACTGTGCTTCAGTGTGGATGCTGTTGATAATTATGTTGTGTTTGCAGCTGTCAGAGATTGTACGTGAGTTCAAGACAACAAATCGATTGCTGCTTACAGGAACTCCTTTACAGAATAACCTCCATGAGCTGTGGGCATTACTCAATTTCCTTTTACCTGATGTCTTCAACTCTGCAGATGTAAGTTGATGTTTGGAAGTACAGTGGTGTTATATTGATTCCCAGGCTGCTGTCAGTAGAAGAGAAGAATGACCAGCCCAGTAGGAGATGGACGTTGTGCACGACCCAGCTTCAGGGGGCTCTGTGCCTTACTCTATACCAGTTCTTTTACTCTGCCTAGTTAAAACAGTGCATTCTGCTGGTGTGGATGAGGCCTCAGGCCATTAAGAGTAAATGTAATACTTTATAAATAGTCTAAGAATTATGCAAAAATTGAGAAAGCAAAGAAGTATCAAGAATATCCAAATAGGCACAAGCCTTTTTCTTTTTAATTTAGAACTTGAGTAGTCTTTCTTCTCTTTTACTGTTAATGTTCCATTGTGCTTGTATTACTTGCTTATGTTATTTTTGTTCTGCTGTCCATCTAATTTTCTTAAGGATTCAACTTGGGTTTTTTTTAACTTCTTGCATGACATAAGCACTGAAGGGAAGCACTTGGACACTGCAGCGATGAGCAGGGAAAGTTGTTGTATATTAAGCAGAGTGTAATGGTATTTTGTCTGCAGAGTGATGCACTTGACTCAAATGTTACAACATGGAGATGGCACAGAATTGCAGACTGATTTTTCTTTCCCAGAAGTCATTTGTCTCAAGATTTATGCCACTCTCAGCTGGAATGAAAGAGTCAATGTGTCTGTTAACATACAGATGATAAACTGTTCATACCAATTGTGCTGTTTCTCACCACAGGATTTTGACTCATGGTTTGACACTAAAAATTGTCTCGGTGATCAGAAACTTGTAGAAAGACTTCATGCTGTAAGTAATTAAAGCTGTCATCACATGTCATCATTAGCATGCACACTTTTAAAAAAGGAAACCAGATTATTTTCCCTTTCATCTCAAAGTTGAAAAGATGAACACAAAGGTATTTAGTTACAGGAATGCCTAGCAGAATTTTCATGAATTAAGCATTGGAGTTTCCTGTCATAGGTGTTACTTTTTGTGTGTTACTGTTTGAAGCAGACAAAATCTGAACATAAAATATGAAAACAAAGAATTTTGAGATCTTTTTGAAACCATTTATCATTGTGAATAGTGCACTGATACATGTCATGCTAGTCTGAATAAAGTCATGCCTTTACCTTTGTTTTACTGTGCATAAGACATTTTTTTGCAGTAGCAAAAGAGGTCAGAGAAACTACAACATGCATTGCTTATACTTGAAATGTTGGTGTGTTTTGTCCCTGCTAGTGGAAATGAAGCAGGGCTTATGTTAAAAAGGGTCAGGTTTTATAAACTTACAGGTTTGGCCCCTTCTTAAGAGAACAACTGGGATGATTATGGTAATCCTTATTTAGGGATACACATATTTATGCATGAGTTTAGTCGTAGCTGGACAACTTTGTTTTGCAGAATTTAGCAGAATTTTTCTCATGGAGTCACCATGACAGCAATAGATACTGATTAGTTCTGAATAAATTTTAGATAATTGAATCTGTTAATTTTCTGTTTGTGGCAGTCAATTTTATACATTTATCTATGTAAAGCATCCTTATTTGTGTAGGTTTTGAAGCCATTTCTCTTACGTCGCATAAAAGGTGAAGTAGAAAAGAGTTTGCCTCCAAAGAAGGAAGTCAAAATTTATCTTGGGCTCAGCAAAATGCAGAGAGAATGGTGAGTTATTTACATGGAAGTAGGATTCTTTTCTGATAAACACTATAGCTCTTCACACTGATAGAGTTGTAGTTGCATGTTGAGATAGATAGAGAAACTTTATAGCTGTCTCAGGACTTCTGTAAAAAATGCACAAGTTTCAGAGAGCTCAGGCAGGGTAATGAAAAGAGCTGGGAGGAAGAAAGCAGAAACATTTTTCCTTCCTTAAGTTTAGTTGAAAGAACAAATGCCTCCTAAGCTTCCTCCTTTGATCTAAGTATGTAGGCACCAAAAAATCTTACCTGAAATCAAAATGAAACCTTGGGGAGCTACATACCCAGGAGAGATGTGAGACAAGGAGCCAGGTCAGTGTAGCAGTTTCTGTCAAAGAAGTGATATCTTTAATCCACTCTATACTACTAAAATGAAAGTGTAAAATAATCCAGTGAATGACAGATCATTGTCACTCGCAGAGAGATTCCCTTTCATACTTAGGTATGAATTTAGAAATCCTTATGATCAGTCAGATGTTTTTGCCAAGTTTTGTAATAACATAGCTCATTGTTATATGAACAAAGCCAACACCCACATCCAGAAATATGAATTGGGATATTGCAGGGTTCATTCATTCATTCAAATGAAAACCAGAAAGTTGTTCAAAACTGCCCTTAAAACCTCAGGTATACCAGGATCCTGATGAAAGATATTGATATCCTGAATTCAGCTGGCAAAATGGATAAGATGCGTCTGCTGAATATTCTGATGCAGCTGCGGAAGTGCTGTAACCACCCTTACCTGTTTGATGGGGCTGAGCCAGGCCCTCCCTACACCACTGACACTCACCTCATCACCAACAGTGGCAAAATGTTAGTGCTGGATAAACTGCTGGCAAAACTCAGAGAGCAGGGTGAGTACTGTTCATGGACAGCAGGGGTCTGAATGCTCCTTGTAAGTTAAAGTATCTTTCAAAAATAGCACAGGTTTAACCTCTCCTGCAGTGAATGTATTCATCATCAGTGAGGTTTTTGTTGAAAATTAATTTTCTGTAGATGTTACCATGTGAAGGGAAGGAAATCCTATGGGAATGATGAGTAAGACTAAAAATACAGAGAAGCAGAAGGAAAGGAAGAGTAGAGCCTCCCTTCTCCTTTCTGTAAGAAAATTTCTGATGATAGGATTGTTTCATCTATGCACATCAGCTGGCATCAAATTTCCTTACAATGGCTTGAAGTGTTGTGTTTCTTTGGTTGTATATTTCTCCTGTATAATTTATCAATTAATATTCTTGAGTGGTTAAATCACTATGAGAAAAGTCACTTCAGAAGAAAGCCTTATTTAATTTAGACATAGTAGAGAATATTTCACATAAGTTCTCAGTCATGCTCTGTAGTAGCTCTGTGATAAGACCAATGTGAAAACATAAAATGAATGTCAAACCTGTGTGCTGTCAGGTTCCAGAGTCCTGCTGTTCAGTCAGATGACTCGGCTGCTGGACATTTTGGAAGACTATTGCATGTGGCGTGGTTATGAGTACTGCAGGCTTGATGGGCAGACACCACATGAGGAGAGAGAGGTGGGAAAGTTGTGTGCAAACGAGAAAAGCCTTTGGTGTAGGTTAATAAGTTAATATTTACATATGTGTGTGTGTAGCCTCATCGTTGTTTAAAGTAAAGCAGAAATGCTACATTTTTTAAAAGGCTGCTAAGGGTATCTTTTTTCCCTACCAAAGTCCACAGTATGTTTCATTTGATCCTCAGCTGAATGAAAAATACAGTATATTGTGGAGTCAGTACTGATTTTCTCACCTGTCCAGACATACAGTTTCTTGCTTCAATAAAATTCTTTTTTATATTAAAATTGTGTAAATTTAAAGGAAATTTAATTGGAAGGTCACCAACATACTGGAAACTTGTTTGAAAGATCTGATACTTCAGTGACACCTTTTTGTTTTTCTTTCAGGAAGCAATTGACACATTTAATGCTCCCAACAGCAGTAAATTCATTTTCATGCTGAGTACCAGAGCTGGAGGTCTTGGAATTAATTTGGCAACTGCTGATGTGGTTATTCTCTATGATTCAGATTGGAACCCTCAAGTAGATCTGCAAGCCATGGTGAGTTAAGTCCCTAATACACATTTTTTTGTTTAAGTCGTCAATGTTCTGTTTTCAGAACTTGCAGTTTGTTATTTTCTTTACTTTTGTATACACAAGACAATACCAAGAAACAAAGGAATTGACTAAAAGGGCATGAACAGAATTTGTGGAGGAAATTGTAGGAATTGTAGGAAATTGTAGGGAATTTGTCAGTAAATATTTGTCTTAATTACTTTCATAATGAGAGATTACTTCTATCAATCTTATTAATAGAAGTAGAGAATTATTCTTAATTCTGTCTTTTCAGAAGAGAACAGTAAATGAGTAATAGAGGACTGCTTCAAAAATAATAACATAATTAAAAGCATGCAGCCTTATATTCCTCTCATTTGGGAAATTTATGCTTTTACTTTTTGTTTCTGCATAAGCATAAAGGTGGTGATGCTGAGTGGGAGGAAGTTACCTTTAGGTTAAACCTACTAAAATCTTCTCTTTCTGACTGCTGAATGTAAAAAACTAATCTGTAATTTGTTTCCTGTGCAGTAAAACTGATGTGATCCTTCTTGCATGATTGGGGGGTGGGCATTTGTTTGGTGGGTTGTAATTTTTAATTTTCTTTTCATGCACTTCAGCACATCAAATATTTAATATGAATAGCTCATCCTTTAGATATGCATGTTGACTGCCAATAGCTGACCAATTTCCTGGAGACTGTGATTTGTGAACTTCAGTAGGGTTTTCAGGAAGAAGTGAATATTATGCAGGAGAGTAAAAGATTTAACAACTCATGCTTAAAGACAGACAGAAAATCCTGGTATCCACAGCTTGAAGGACAGCTGTTGAACTTTTTTTGATTTAAAAGGACATGTTTTGCACAGAGGATAAACACAAGTTTTGTTACAAATGAGTATAGTGTGTCAGTCATAAACTTGGCTTGCTGGCTTGGGACAAGCACAGTGCTGGAGCTGTGGCTGCAGGAGCTCTGCTCATGGAATTAATGTGCTCAAGCCAGGGATGCAGAATATCAATACCTGTGTCAGGTGAGAGAATTCATTTGAAAGCAATACAAGTGTATGCATGTATGTGCTGTTGTATGTCCACTTCCAGCTGCAGTCTGGACAGACATTCAGTTATCTTCCTTTACAACGAGGGAGATGCATTTACTGCTATGGAATGACTCAAAAGTGTAACAGCCAGATATGAGTAAATATCAGAATACTGGTTTTACAGTGATCTATGCTCTTGAATAGGCAAAGGGCCAACAAGTACAATGCTAGTTTGAGGCTGCTGTTTCTGCAAGCTAACTGTCTATTGCTTGTGAGTTCTTGTTGCTGAACACTCACTGATTTATGTTTGTTAGGATCGTGCGCATCGTATTGGTCAAAAGAAACCAGTACGGGTGTTCCGACTTATCACTGATAATACTGTTGAAGAGAGGATTGTAGAAAGAGCTGAAATAAAACTGAGACTGGACTCTATAGTTATACAACAAGGTATCAACTGCTCTGTATGTTTGTCTGCAACAGAATTGTTCAGTCCCTTAACGTATGGTTCAATACCTGTACAAATGTACAGTGTTAGAGGAAGCAGGCCTTGTGTATAGTAGCAGTGTACTAAATCAACCTGATGTGCAAGGTATTCACTTGTTCAGCTGAATTAGCTTTAAATTCTCTTTTCCTAATTAATGTAGACATAGAGTGAATCTAAATGAGGGAAGTAAACTACAGCTGAATAGATGGTATTTAGTTTTGTGAGATGTTAAAAAAGAAAAAAAAGAGAATCAGGTATGTTCCATGGCAGTTGAAATAATGATATACATATACTTCTTACCACGTAAGAGTTAACTGAACAGTAAAACACCTTTGTGTACTTTTGTTTAGAAGCACTTAGAGGAATAGTTTGTCAAAAGTAAGGTACTCAAGCTAAGTTTTTAGGGTTGTTTGTATTTACTAAAGGGTGGGCTACTGAAAGGATGATGGTCAAAATTTGGATAGCATAAATGAAATTTTGGGATAGAAATTGAAATTTTGGGAAAAATGATTAGAAAATTGGGTTGAAATCACTGATGTGAATGTTGAAAATGTCAAGCACTTCTTAGTGGTTATTACAGAATACTTTGTAATTTGTCATCTTGAGATAAGATTGTGATCTCAAAAGTTCAGCTGACTTTGTAAGAATAAGATCTTAAATGTAGAATTTGGACTATCTGAATGTGAAACGTTTTTTATTATGGCTTGAGTCAAAGTTGTTTTTTTAATTTTCCCCAAAGTTCCTGACTTCCATTTATTCTCATCTCAAACGAAATGTATTTTTTCCTGTATGGTTGTTCTGTTTTTCCTTTCTTGTTCTGTCAGTGAAGTTAAAAATTCCACTGCTTGCATGGTCCTGCTAGATCTCCCTTATTACAACTTTGAACACATTCCTGATTGTAGGAAGGCTCATAGACCAACAGTCCAACAAACTGGCAAAAGATGAAATGCTGCAGATGATCCGGCACGGAGCCACGCATGTGTTTGCTTCCAAAGACAGTGAGCTGACAGAAGAAGATATAACCACTATTCTAGAAAGAGGTGAAAAGAAGGTTAGAGAGCTGTTTAATATGGAATTCAAAATACACATGCACAAAATGGAATGAGATCTGATTACTTCAATCTATTATTATTTTACTATTTGTGCAGATTTTAAATATTATGAAAGTTTTGAAGAAGTAGAATTAGTGATTGTAATTATTTGCAGGGTTCATATATCATATCTTAAACACTGCTTATTTTGTGGTCTTCTAGAAAAATGTAATGCCAACAATTCTGATAGGCACAAAGTCTTTGTGGAACTTCATTAGGTAATAGATAGCTCTGTGAAAAAATGAACTGCCATTTCAGCTCCAAGGAGATGGGCATAAATTTAATTTAAATTCCAAAGTTAAATTCTACAGTTGTAGGACTACATCCCAGCATAATAAATTTAGTTTAATGCAGAGTCTTGAAGTCAAATTGCTCTGAATTGAAAAGGACAATGGGTATGGTCTCTTTAGAAGAAAATATAAGTAAAAATTAAAATCAGGAAAAGATGTTGAGAATGTTGTAGTAATGATGAAAGCTGTTTTTTCAGAGAAGATAAAACAGCTTGAGTGAGCCTAAAAGTATCTTCCTCTCTTTTCAGACAGCTGAAATGAATGAACGATTGCAGAAAATGGGAGAGAGCTCCCTACGGAATTTCACGATGGACACAGAGATGAGCTTGTACAACTTTGAAGGTGAAGATTACAGAGAAAAACAAAAGGTAATTTTTTGTAGTAGTCTTAAGACTTCAGAGATGCAAGCATAAAAGCCACAAGTTAATTTGAAGTGCTTAAATACTTCTCATAATGAGAATAATTTCTATGAGCTATAATTTCTAGCTTATTTTCGAGCTTTATTGTAGTATCCAAATTATTGAGCACAATCATTGGATTCGCTGTGCAGAAATACATTCCTGTTTTGCAGTGCCATATTAGTCATTATTCTTGTGACTTTGGGGAAGCAAACAGTTACTTCAGTAGCTTTTTATTCTGTTTTGTGTGTAGCTGAGCATGATGGAATGGATTGAGCCTCCAAAAAGAGAACGCAAAGCCAATTACGCAGTGGATGCTTATTTCAGAGAAGCCCTACGTGTCAGTGAACCAAAAGTCCCAAAGGTAAGAAGCTGGCAAGTGTGGAAGGGTTTTATGTTGTTCTTTTGCTTCTCCTCTGTGGGTCTGATTTGAGCCTGGGAGCAGCTGAGTGCAACAGTGAGCCCTGTGAGCACAGAGAAGATTTCCTACAATATACTCTGGGAAAATTGTCATGAAGAATGTAAATATCTTTTGCACCTGTAGTTTGTTTACACAGAGGTGTTGTTTCTAATTAGCCAATCATGGTGATAGGGTGGTGAACAATAGACCAATCATGTCCAGCTGTGTCAGAACCTATAAAAAGGGTTTGTTTGTTAATAAAAGAGAGTTTTCAGTCCTTTGAGTTTAAAGTGTTGTTTGTCAGCGCAGCAACAGCAACACTCCTCTCCCATGCTGCATCCCCTGCTCTGCCCTGTATATTTACAGAGTCATAGATTGCCACTGCTGCTGAATTATGGTAGTTTACTTGCACAAAAGTTCTGTAATGTTGATGTATCTGTATATTTTTGAAGGCTCCACGACCTCCAAAACAACCAAATATTCAGGATTTTCAGTTTTTCCCACCACGGTTATTTGAACTTCTGGAAAAAGAAATTCTGTATTACCGTAAAACTATTGGATATAAGGTAATGCATTTTTTTTCTTTTCAAATCAATGAAATGTATTTGCATTCCTTTTTGTAAATTTGTTGCAACCTTGACTTGTTAAGTTATTGTGAAAGAAATGGCTTAAAGCCTCTATTCTTCTGTTTCTGTTCCACTGAGGAGCAGAAAAAATAATCTGTCATTCTTTCCTTCACTAAAAATTCCGTATCTGTGCACCTTTGTGTTTTGTGGTGGATTCCTAACAATAAAATAGGGTAGAAAAAGGAAAGACTGTTCTGATGCTTCATATACTCAAAACCAAAGGTGTGACCTGTGGTCTAAGGTGAGGAAAATATGCCTAATATAAGGTCACCTTCCAGAGTATGTTTCTTTTCATAAAAACTTTTGTATGTCTTATTTAGAGAATAACTTAAGATAATAGTGACTTTGTGTTGATTTGAAGGTAAGTAAAATGACATCATTTTTCCTTGGATTTGGGTGGGATACAAAAGGTTTAAAGGTGTGGAGAAGTCTGTATGTCTTGCTACTACAAAAATGAAACCAGACAACAGACTTCTCTCTTTTCATTTTATTTTTTCTTCCTACTGTGCCTTAGCTGAATTTCTCCCGTTTCCCTGCTGACATTACTGCACAAGCAGTGAACAGATTCTGTTTTAATGTTGGTTATCCTTACTTGGACCAGTATTGATTGAGTAAAACCAGATGGATTCTCTGCTTCCAGCCAGACATGTCTATAACGTGTTTTAAGAAGCCTCAGGCTTCATGACAGGTTGCAGCAAGGAAAAAAATCACCTATAAAATGTGTTGGAGAACATAAAATTGTCATACAAAACAAGAGATAGAAAATTGATGCTGCCAGAGACTAGAATTAATATTAGCAAAATGTATTTTTAAGAAAAAGCAGAAGATTCTAAAAAATCTTGTTTGCAGCCAAAAGAATTTCATGGGGATGTCAGGATAGAATTAAGATAAGTATGCAATTAGTTTAGGAAAAGAACTTATTCAATTAATGCTCCAACAAAGAAGGATGAGAGAGTTGCTAATGTTGACAATATGCATGTAAAAAGAGGTGTTTCAGGTTGAACATGAACAGCTGTTATCTTAAAAGGTTAGTATGACTGACTAGTGGTGAAAGTGATAAATATAATTAAATCTCCTTAGCTTTGAAATGAAAGTGTAACTTCCAATCTGAAGAGAGTTTATTATTAAAACTGCAAACTGCCATAAACAATATCAGAAGGTAACCAATAGGCAGAGACCAAGCTCTATGTGTCTGTCTTAATTTAAACCAGTAAAGTCAAGATTTCTTATATATTAAAACCAGCTTAACAGTTCTTACCTTCCACTGCCTTTTGCTGCAGGAATAAGTAAGGTCTTCTAAACCTTTACTGGGTACTGGTTTCTGACTTGTTTGCTGTTGTGTGCAGTGGAATTGGAGTACAGTTTGATGGTCACAAATACTAAATTGGTCAGTGTGGAGAGGGACAGATAAAATATTGCTTGTTCTTTTTTATGTCATGTTGTGTGTCAGGTCCTTACTTGGGCAGTGTGCGTGGCTTTACAGTGCACCTGGCAGGTGTTTGTTTCACTGTAGTTATAACACCTTCTAAACCAATGGATGTAGGAGAGCAGGTCCTTTGCTAGTGAAAAGGACCACTGAAATCAGGGCTGTGCCAGCTCTGCCTCTCACAGCATCCTGAGGTCACTGTGTGCAGGAGTGCTGGGTTCAGGGCATGATGAACTTACAGTTTAAATCCAGGCCTGTTTTGGGAGGAGGGGTTTAAGCAGTAAGATCTGAATCTAGGTAGAACACATTTGGTTAATTTGTACAGATTAGTACTTTTAAAATGCAGTCTTTGTAATAACATTGCTGCACTACTGCCTTTTGATACCCCTGATTTTAGGTCCCCAGGAATCCTGACCTTCCAAATGCAGCTCAGGTACAAAAGGAGGAACAAAAGAAGATAGATGAGTCTATGCCTCTGAATTCTGAGGAAAGTGAAGAGAAAGAAAAGCTTCTAACACAGGTAAAGTAAAATCAGCTGAAGTATTTCATCATATGTTTTTGCTAGGATGGAATATAAGTACTGGTAAATACACACAGGAAAGCTATGCTGATGTTATTGAAAGAAGAAAGCACACAACACTGTAATGATTTTGTTTGGTTTTGCTTTGAGGGCCCTTTCCTGTCCTTGAACAAGTTTACATCTTAGTCGTCTGCTGTTTGTTTCCTTGAAAGTCCTTGAACATTTCTGAGGCAACAACTTGTATAGTAGATGTGCTACCCAGCAATACATGCAGAAATCCAGTCAGTGGATTTCTGGTGTGTGCATAAAGCTTGTGTGGGGTTTCTTTTACATAAAAAAGGGTTTGAATCAGGACAAGCCTGTGTCAACATACATGGTGTTTTTGCAGGTGTCTAAGGCATGTCACATCCATTAATTTCGTCCCAGTCGAGTTGTTAGGCATGTTCTTTTTCTACTGGGACTGAATTTCTGTCACTGACTAGTTTCTTGACCTTTTGGCTGATTATCCTGCTGAGTGGACTTACTAAAAGCTGATTGTTAAGGAGAAAGGTGTGTCTCAAAGTAACAGAATTTTTTGATGCAGAAAATTTTCTGCAAAAGAATTGGGGATAGCACACCTTGGAAGCAAATTGCAAGGTCACAATCTCACTATTAATTTCACCCATGTATAGCAGAGGAAATATTTAAGCTGGTGCTGATATGCATATCAGTACTGCTGTTAATGATTCAAAAGAAATAGTTGTATTGTGTATGTTAGACTCACTCTGAACATGCTCATTGTGGAGTGAGCTTATTCAGCTGGAGAACTGACAAAGTTCCTTGTAAATACCCTTCTGTGATGAAGGAAACTCAGTGCACTACAGATTATTGCCCAGGCATGTGATTGTTTTGTTTGTTCTTGGCATTTTCTGCTTTCCCTGCCTTTGAATTGCAATGTCTCTTTCTTGGATGATGTTTCTGTGCTTTGCATCTCGCTTGTTCAGTTTGGGATTGATTTCTTTGGTACATAACAACTTCTCTGTTTGACAGTGCTTTAGAGTTTCCATGTGATTACATCTTTTTAGACTCGAGATCTTTTCTTGACATACTTGTGCCTTCATCCAGCTGTTTGCTTCCAGGTTTGTAAATGTCTGAAGTAGGAGCTCTTGCTTTAGATACTTGCACTGCTCTAAGAACTTTTTTGACACTTGCATTGCTGTACCTTGCACTCCTCTGAAGTGTGCTGCTTGTATCTGCAGAAGGGCCACTGTCACTGAGCTTGTTTCTTTGGAGAAGTATCACAAAAACTTGAAAAAGAAAGGATAAAAAACTCTTGCTAATGCCTGTGGAGTCATGTCCAAAAAGAACTCTCTTTTGATAAGACTGTAATCATTCAGAAATAAGCCCTGGATAACTCAAGTTTATGGAAATCCTGAAAGACCATTAGCCACTGTAATTATGGGATGTTGCAGAGGAGCACATGGTACATACATAAATCAAAATTTTGGAAAATGCTTCCCTTTGACCTGATAATACCTTCTTGATCTCTTGCTGCTTGCAGGGTTTTACAAACTGGAATAAAAGAGATTTTAACCAGTTCATTAAAGCTAATGAGAAATATGGTCGTGATGATATAGACAATATTGCCCGTGAGGTGGAAGGAAAGTCACCTGAGGAGGTCATTGAGTACTCAGGTTTGTGATATTTTGAAATGTATTTATTTCCTAATACCAGAGTATTACCATGATTTTTGCTACATATTCTTTTAAAATTACAAGATAGAGAATTTGGATGCATTTAAGAATTTTTTTTGTTAAAGTATGCAATTTCTTTTTTTTCAGAAGACTAAATTCTATGAAAAAGGTTGATTTTGCAGCATATAACTAACACCTTCAGCTGCTTTTAGCCCTCCTTAGTCAAGATTTAGGATTTGACATAATTAATTCTCACTGACAACATGGACTTGTGAATTTGCCTTATAGTGCCAACGTGATTCTTTAAGCTGTATCTTTGCTATTTGTCCTAGTACACTGTATCTTTGTCTTTTGTATTTACACAATGCTTTTGAGAGTTCTTCCTCTTTCAGCCTTGGATGTAATTTTACTAAACACCTTCATAAAATCAACTTTGCAGTTTTCTTCCTGTAGTTAAAAAGGAAGAGCTCCACAAGAGTTCCCTTCAAAGTGTTGAATTTACTTTACAATTAATTATGTTGCATGTAAAATTTGTTAGAACTTTTACTAAGCCTTTACTTGCAGTTAACTTTTAAAGATACTGAATAAAGAGTCAATGCAAGCTTATTTTTTGGCTAGCATAGTAAGCTGGAGAGCATTAGCTCACTGTGTAAGATTTAATGGAACCACAAGCTAAATTGTTCTTTTTGCCAGAGTATCTCATCAGCAAAGTTGTAAGAGCAGAGGAAAAGATGATATTCAACAATTTTGGTTTGTGTTTTTAGCTGTTTTCTGGGAACGTTGTAATGAACTCCAGGACATTGAGAGGATTATGGCTCAGATTGAACGAGGAGAGGCAAGAATTCAACGGAGGATCAGTATCAAGAAAGCCCTTGATGCCAAAGTAATTATTCCAAGTTTTTTGTTTTCTGCAGCTGACTTTTTCAAAAAATTCCTTCAGAAAAGGAATAGTTGGGGATGAGAGTTCTGTCTTTTTATGCAGCATAGGTAGTATACCATCTAGCAGTGATCCACAGTATCAGGTAATAATTCCTTGATGTCGCACTGTACGTTCATTAGTCCTTATTTTTGTTCTGCCTTCAGATAGCAAGGTACAAAGCACCTTTCCATCAGCTGCGTATTCAGTATGGAACAAACAAAGGCAAGAATTACACAGAAGAGGAGGACAGGTTTTTGATCTGCATGTTACACAAGATGGGCTTTGACAAGGAGAACGTGTACGAGGAGCTGCGGCAGTGCGTGCGCAACGCGCCTCAGTTCCGCTTCGACTGGTTCATCAAATCCAGGACTGCCATGGTGGGTACCCCTGCAGGGGCCAGGCAGGGGCCAGCTGCTGCTTTTCTCTTAGCACCACCACATAGCATTTGTTGAGGAAACAAATGCTGAAAGGATAACTTGGGGTTTTATTTCCATTTGGCTTTTTTTTAAAGTAACCTTTTGGCTTAGTACAGAAAAAAAACATAATAAAACTGAAACAAACAGATTAGAAAACCTGCCACACTGAAGTCCCATGTTACCCAAAGGGGTTAATGCAGAGGTAGACCAGACTTACAAATATCCTTGTTACTTTTATTGTGCAAACTCACTGTTCTACCAAACAATGTCTCTTAAAACACGACTTTTTTAGAGCTGTTGGATAATATTAAAGACTGAGAACATCTGAATAATGTACTTGGAAAAGGAAGCAGCTTTTCTAATCCAGCATTTAGTTTCTAACAGCATGAGGAAAGTTAGTGATTCACATGGAATGGATCATTGAAGCAATAGGTTTAGAATGCACTTTGTAGTTCTGAATGTGTGGATTATCCTGTGCAAGTGCCTAAATTTCTTTAGGTATACTTGACTGAAAATTTCCTTTGTATTTAGAGAATATAATACAAGGTTAATAGCAAGTAGACTAGTACTTGTGATTTTAGAGCAGAGACATTCATTTTTAATTTAGTCATTAACCAGGAACTGATAACACTAACAAGCCTTGGTGCTTGCAAATACTAAGGTATGTGGGTAGCAACATCAGAATATGGGACTCCTTGAATGATATGAAACTGCTGGATCTGCCCTGAAATTTTTGCTCAGTTTTTTCTACTTGTTGTTTGTCTTCATTTCCTGACCTCAGGATTTGTTTATCTGAAAGAATGTTCTTTCAGAGTTCTGGGTACTGTACTAAGAATAAATAAAACATAAGATAAAATATTTAAAATGTGTCTTGAACAGGTGGGTATATTTGCTTTTCCCAATACTACTTAGAATTATGCAATACACTTTTTACGTGGTATTTCAACAATTGAAGTGTTTCTGGCTAGTGCAGCAGTTAGCCCTTAATTAAAAGGAATTACAAATGTTTCTTACTAAAGTGTCTGAAGAAATACTGGATTTTAAAATTACATCCATAAAGAGAGAAGCCTCCAATGTTTAGTACATTAAGAAATTTCTTTTAAGTTGTCTATGCAGGGATCAGTTTAAGTAAATCATAGAAATGGGTACTAGAAATTAAAAATGTAGCTCAGCATTTAATATTAGTTGATACATAGTTGTCAGGGGTAGAGTTAAATATTCAATTTAAGTCCTGCAGATCCTTATGTTCAGTATCTTTTTTTTTTAAAGGGGATAGAAACCATTTGCTGAAGTGTAGAAATATGTTCTCTGGTGTCTTAATGCTGAAACTGAGACACTGGGAATATAGTGAATTTTTTGGCTTAGGTTTTCTTTTAAAATTCTGTCCATTAATAATTGTAGTTTTTCTGCTACTACATGGTTGAAAAAGAATATTATGGAAATACAAACTGAAAACCATCTTTCACTTTCAATGTGCATTTAATTTTCTGAAATGTTCCAAATTATCATGCTCTGTATGGTTTATGATATATTAGAATATGATCTATTATACATATTATATATATTAGAACATGATATACTCTAATGTCCTGACATTTGTGGAGGTGTTAATTTCTATGGGTCCATTTTGCACTAGTTCACTGATTTTTATTTTTTTTATTTTTTTTTTTTGGTAAAGATATGTGCTGGAAAATCACATAGTTATAATAGTGAATGAAGTGTAAATACAAATATTTATAGAGGAGGAAGAAAGTTCAGTGAAAGCCTTCAGAGAAGGCTTCCTAAAATGCTGAAATTCACATCTGATCATTTAATCTCCTATGAAACAAAATAAAAAGAGCAGCATAATTCTGAAAAGGGCTTAGCAGGCTCTTTGAGAAAGCTTTGTGTTCTAACCACTAGATGTCTCTTGAATTCCATAGAAATAGCTGATTTATCTTCCATCTTCTTATTTCTGTTTGCTCTCCTGAAGATTTCCCTTCGAAAAACAAATTCTGCGTCATTTAATTATTTCAAAATCAAATGGTTTACCCAAAATGTAAGTTCTTAAAGATACCATGAGTGCCTAAGATTATAATTTTTTTTTGCTTTTTAAATTCAGCACAGGTGTTTGTTGTTTTTGTTGTTGTTAATTTTTTGGGTGTTTTTTTTAAATTTCTGTCCATGCAGGAAGAATGCAAAATATCCTGGCAGTAGTGAAACATGCATCCATTCTCTGAAGTCATAAATGATGCATATTCTCTTCTAGCTTTCTGCAAACACTCCCCAGCACAAGACAAATGACTCCTTAGTAAATATAGGAATACCCAGGCCTGTGGACAGAGCTGAGGGCTGCCTTTGCTCCCAAGTCAGCATCTCTGCCTCCAGCCATGCAGAAGGAAATGGTTCAGTGCTCCCATCTTACTTATTGCAATCCAGGTCTTTATAGCTGTGAGGGGGTGAACAAAGTACATCTTCTCTCTTCCCATGCAAAATGAAAGTATCAGGCCACACAGAGTCAAAACTCATCTCTGAAAGTGCAAGGCATTTGAAATAAGTGTATTTTTGTAGTCCTAAAATGGAATGCAGCAGTCCATATTGAAATTTCAGCAGCTTAGTGCAGCATTTATCCCTCAGATTCTTCTTTGTGGTAGATGTACAAGAAACCTGTGTGCATGTCACACCTCACTGTCAGCTGATTCTGTGATTCTCCAGAGAAGATTGTTCTTGAGTCCATCCTCTGTCCACAGCAGATGCTTTGGAGCAGTAGTCCATCTGGAAAGTCTAACCATGAGCCTGAACCCTTTATAAATGGATGTATTTATGCAAGCATTTGTCCTCAAGAAAGAATAGGATCTTTCTTAGAGAGGTGGATCAAGGATATTTCTTTAGTCCTTTCTGAGTAGTTGCTTGTTTTAACACAATCCCATTTCTCGTATGCTAGAAAAAATCCAGATGATGCTGATGATGAAGCAGTTTGTCATCACTCTTTACCTCAGCTCCTGAGTGCAATATATACAAATTTAAATGGTGTAAAATACTTCTGGCATATTGAATCATCATTCTCTTCATCTCTGTTCATCTGTAGAGTGGACTTTTTGGGACAGAGGCTCTCTCTCGTTCTGTGTTTGGGGTTGTGATATATATTGAGATGACTTGAACTCAAGTTTACTCAGAGTTGTTGCTTTTTTATCTAAATTTCGTTGTTTGGGCAGAATTTGAGGGACTTTATTGATTGAAGTGAGTGTATTTTAGCTCCAGAAGGGCTGTCACATACCAGGGCACAAGTGTGGCACTCTGATCTGTGGTTTAACCTTCACTGGAGGGTGTGGGGTTACTGCTACAGGGCTGTGCTAAAAGTGACTTATTACAGTACTCTGTTGGTGAAGCTACAAGCATGACACTGGAACATTTCTGCAAGGGAGTTGTAAAGAAAAATGTCCTGAGGATTTTTGTGTGTGTATCTGTGTGATAAAAAGAATTGAAGTGGTGGTAAGATTCTCTGTGTCCACTCTGAACTACACAGCTTTTGCCCAAGGCCATGGAGCATCCCTGTAGAGGAATGTGAGGAAACTGTAGAACTTACAGAATGAGGCTAAGCTTGAGGGTTTGAATGTCTCAAAGATGAGTGTGTTTGAGAAGGTTCAGGATCAGGAAAGCACAGAGGCTGCATCTTGTCCATCACAATGATGGACCACGATGGCTGAGGCAATATCCAGCTTACAGATGCTGAGAAAATAGAGACTGATTTCTGGGCAAAAAGGTCACCTGTTCACTTCGTGGCAAATGGACCCATTGTAGGTTAAGACACATGCTGCTAGGGAATTCTAGGATAGCCTGTGTTTCAAAAATGGCTTCACTGGGTTTAGCAGAGGTGAGACATACTTTTTGTACCTTTTTTTTCCTTAGAAGAGAGCTTCCTGCTTTGAGTTGGAAAGAAAAGCCCATGGAATCATGTTTTCAGTAGTACACAGCATATACTGGATAATTGTAATACACACTGTTAGGTGTTTTGTAAGAGATTTTTGTCTTTTAAATGGGGGACAAGAAACTGTCCAAGTCAAGTGAATCCTATTAAGCAGGCCAACCATTAGTAACTGCAATGCAGGTATTTTGAGTTGTTTTGGAAATACTTTTGAATGTGTAAACATCCTTCTGATATTTAGTCCTGATGGCTTTCAGATGGCTTGCAAGTCATGATGCTGAAAGGATTTAGGGCCTACTGTCTCTTGGTCCTGTTAGAAAAAAAATACAACGAGTTCACAATTTAAGACTGAGTAGATTTTTGGCCAGTTTTCAGCTCTGCTGTGCCTTTTCACAAAAAACCCACCCTAGTCTGTTTGCCACAGAAAAGTATGGCTTAAGATAGCTTTGCTTCCTTTTCTCTCTGCTTTAAAGATTTACTTGAAGACCTGTTTCCTAAAATCTGGCATACTGTGCTGGCAGGCTGTAATTTGCTTCATTAACCAAGATGAAAGATCACATCAGTCTTTGGGATGTCAGTTTGGAAGACAGAATCCTGGAAACTCCTTGTCAGGAGGACAGTAAATCCTTTTCTGTTTCTAAAGGTTACATTGAGGGCAAGACAGATAATAGTAACTAAGCTAATCATTAGTATTATTGAATATTTTAGGAAAATGAAAGTGCTTTGAAATGAAAGAATTTTGAACATACTTTAATAAGCAAGAGAAGTTGTATGATTTACTTAAAAATTTGATGTGTTCTCTTTCCTTAGGAGTTTCAGAGACGCTGCAATACTCTCATATCATTAATAGAAAAAGAAAATATGGAAATTGAGGAAAAAGAAAGAGCTGAAAAGAAGAAAAGAGGAGCAAAAGTTACAGCAGTATGTTTAGCAGCACTTACTTTACTTCCAGTGGGGTAAGCTTCAATTAGATATTGTTTTAGAAAATGTGAAAGATAATTGTAGGCACTGATTGCAGTAGTAGAGTGAGGTGAGAGATCAAACTGAAATATTTGTCTATTCACAGCTCTCCTAGATTTGCTTAGGTAGTTATTCCCACTGCATAGTATTTGGGGGCTTTCTTTTTTTTTTTAGCATTCTTTTGTTTAAGTATCAGAGGAAGACTCTCTTCAGAAAGTTGCACTGCCCACTCTCTGCCTACTTATATACATTGCATGTTGCTTCAGTTTCTTCTCAGAGATTTTTTCCTCCCCTGCATAGCAGTTGCTGGAAGAAGAAATGAAAGTGCTGCTTTTATTTTGCAAGGTTGTCACCTTCAGAACAGGATTGTGTAGAAGTCAAGGTCCTGATCTTTTCATCCAAATCACGGTGCCTGCACCACTGAGACAATGTAATGATTTTAAGGATATAAAAAGGGTGGGAGAATTAAGTGTCTACATCAGGGATTAATGTTTGCCTTTCCACTATATCCTACAAAGGTGAACTGAAATCTAGAAAGCATTGGGGGTCGTACATTCCCTTTTGAATAGTCAGTTTTGTATTTAAATTTATTTTTTTATAATGCTACTATCTTGTTAAATTTATACTTTTTTTTTCTCTTTAGTCACAGAAGAGAAAAGCAGATTTGGCTGCTGAGAACTCTGGAAAAAAAGATGCTAAGAAAGTGAAATCATGAAGTTGAAAACTGAATGCTAAATACTAAACTGCCAGTTTCTTCACTCCATCTATGTGTATTAATTGCCAACTTCTTTGTATTCATGGTACTCTTCCCCAAGTCCCATGCTTTAATTTTGCAAATTTTGTATCCTTTACAATGCCTCTCTTTACCTAAAATGTGTAGCTTTATATCTTATGCATTCCAGTATTTTTGTGTACTGTATTTTGTGAGTTTCATGTCTTTGGCAAAATTCACTCAGTCCTTGTTTTTTTGAAGCTTGTGCTGAGGTTTTAGCTTTTATATGTTTTATATGCTGCTGCTTTGAAAGAAAACCTAGATTCTATAGCTGTATTATTGTTGTTTCATATTTTAAATTTATATGGCTGTTGGAAAATAAACGGACTTAATTATTTGAAGAGAAATATACTTCACCTTTGTTTTCCCTACCCTCTCTCCCTTTTTTGCCTAGCTACATTTAGAGAGAATGTTAAGGTTTGTATAATTGTGCCTTCATCATCAATCAGATTTTTTTCAGAGGAGTACTTGGACAGGATCAGGAGCATGACAGAACAAAGTCTAATTAGACTGACATCCATGTTTGCTCTCTGCATTAAGTGGACACTGTCTCTGAAATGTTCAGAAGGAAACCCAGCAAATACACACTTTCTGTTTTTCTGTATCAGTGATTTCTGCTGGGACACGTGCTTAAACACGGGGTGAGGTGTTTCTGAGAATGGGCTCTAGATGAAAACTATTTTATGCCTCATGAAAGGAAGTAGTCAGCTCACAGCTTCTGGTTGTTTAAGTAGCAAACAAAATAATTCACTTGCTGGTTGGTAGGCTCCTCAGCTCTGCTGCCTTGTGCTGAAAGATCTTCGTTACTCTAATTATCTCTGCTGAAGTTCTTTTACCTTTTATTCAACATGTCAGTCAGAAGCAATGGGGATATGTTGTGGAGTGCTCCTTTTTAGTATTTCTATTTTAGTGAAGGGATGAAAGTGTTGGATGTCTGATTTTTTGACTTTGCAAGAATGGCCTTTATTAAGCAGGTTCACAGTTCCTGCTCACTTCGGAGTCTCTGCCTTTCCTGGATCAGTAGAACAGTGACTGTGACATCTGATGTTTCACTTTAATGTTCTGTCTCTGAGCTGGTGTTTAGTGCAGACCTTGCTGCAGTGAGACATGCCCTCATAATGTCAGGTCTAGATTAATGCAGTGTGCTTTTCATGGTACTTCCCTTGAAGACTACTTGTAAACTTCTAGTGCAGTTTGCTTCCTTCAGTGGTTTGAGGTGTTTCGAGATAAAGAAACCTCTTTACTCTTTGTATTTTGTGCTTTGCATTGGCTACCTTCTTCTGTGTTTGTAAAATACAGGACTTTATAAAATAAAGTTCTTGAGCTCTGCCCATATTCTTCTATGTCATTTAAAATATATTGGTATGTCTTTTCTGGGATTAGTATCTCTTAAGTTTGATGAGGAATTTCCAGCTTTTTTTGTAGTGTCTGTTAAAGGTTTGGGGCAAAATGGGTGTGATGATTGGTTGAACATTTCAAAAGATAATTCAAAGATTTGATTCTGTATTTTGGAATGTAGCTTTTGGGGACCACGTTAATTATTTCACTGGGCTTGTATCTGTAAGACTTGGTATTTGTCTGTTCAACTTCATCTGATAATGATGGGGCACAGCTTCCAGCCAGGAGAGGTCACAGGAGTCAGAGCAAGCTTTTCAATGAGTGTGCAACCCAGGTGGGACAGGTGTGCTCAGGAAAGGAGCATCTCTCCTCAGGACGTGGTTCTGGTATTGGAGCAGTTACCATCCTGCTCTGTTCTTGGGAGGAGGCCATCCCATGTGATGATGGAAAAAGGCTGTGCAGCTCCATGCATAGATAACCACAAACCCCTGGAGCATTGCTATTAATAGAGAGAGGAAGATGCCTGATTTACATTGGCATTTTGGCTCCTGTGCCACTCACTGTGTTTATGGCCTGAAATGATAAAAACAAGTTAAAAGAGATGGGAAGTAAAGGCTGAAAGAGCCAATTATGGAATTACATGGCTGGGTCTAGAGCGTATTCTATTGCTCCTATTTAGCATTGGATGAATATTTTAATGTTTTAAGTCTTGAAATAAGTGTATTCTGGTTTTGTTTTTTTGTAGATTAGCTTTGTTTGACTTGCATGTTTTTGTCTATGTAGTTTCTGTGTGTTGCAAAGTGGATGGGGAGTCTTAAAATGGTAATATCTCAACATATTTTATGCAGATTTCTTGGTTTGAGTTACCACTTGGGTTAATGTTCATTTGTCTCAATGACATGATACACAAACCATAGAGCAAAAGATCATGCAATTGTTCTTTCAGATCTTATCCCCTGATCAGACAGCTTCTCTGAAGAATGATAGATTCTCCCAGGAACTATCTGTTACCTCTTGCAGTCTGGAGTCCCTGGCTAAACTGAATGTGCTGTTGAGCAACAGTCCTTGAGAGCACTTGGACATTATAAACCAGTTCCTAGCAGATTGAGCCTTCCCATCCATCATGTCCTACAGTGATAACTAAAGAAAATTGCTAACAGCTGCTGGTCAGGATTAAAGGAAAATGGATCTTTCTCTTCCCTTTTTCATTCTTCCAGTTGCAGATACCAACTCAGTGTGTGCCTAGCAGTATCTTAAATTATATGCTGCTGTGACTCAGAATCAGGTGGCAGAAATGAAAGAATCTTCCTTTTAGCTGCTGTTTTCTGAGGTGAGGAATGTTTGTATGAAATTAGTAAGCGCTGGATGTTATGTGATAGAAAACTTCTGAAACATTTAGGCCTTTAGGCAATTTTAGGGTTGCCAAAAATGCTGCAAGATAAAACACTTTGAAAATTCATTTAGTTCCTTTTCAGTGGACAAATAGAATTTGATTGTGTAAACAGCAGGCTTGAAGAAAGTCACCTAGCACCTTTGACTCGCCAGGCAGTGCACGTAACATCCTGGGAGAGGTCACACCAATTGTGGTGGTTTCCTTTCCACATTTTCATCATTTCCAACTTATTAGTCCTTTTATTTTTCAGTTGTGTTAGTAATGACACCAAAAAAGTGTTTGATTTCAGTTTGTTACAATGACACAGAGAAGAAATGAACTTTCTTCTTGCTGGTAATATTAGACCATATTTAGATGCTGGTTTGCACAAGTGGTGTTACTATACTAAAATATTGAGTAAGAATTTTTTTTCATGTAGATTAGCATTGCTTGTTTGATTCAGTGCTAATGCTGGTAAGGGTTTAAGAAAAAAGCAGTATCAGTCTTTGAGATGATAAGCAAGGAGTATACAGAAATTAATCAGAATCTCTCTTAAGTGCCTGATGGTCATGCCAAGCTCATTTTTGCTTTTCTATATTCTTCATACATATTTGTAGCTTTGTAGCTATATGAAGGATGTATGAAAGCAAAAATCAGTTTGGCATCAATGGAAGTAACTTTGTTGTGCAGTTCCTGCTGTGTTGCAGGCCCTCTGGGTGCATGCCTCCTGCCCATGTTCAGTAGGGAATTCAGTACTTTCAGAGATGAGAAATAAATGCCAAAGTGTTACAGGTTGAAAAAAGGTGGAATTTTGCAGTCAATACCCATTGATGTGAATGCAGAATGATGAGGCTGGTGCACACATTGGCACTTGTGATGCTGGAGGGGATTGATCACCAGCTGTAGTTCTGATCTGACTAAAGAGACCTTGGCAGTTGTTACCTTGTGCTGAATTTTATCTGGTCCACACACTCAGCTTCAAGCATGTATGTAAATGCATTCATGGCTCACAGTTCTAATGTTTGATATGTTCTTTTTCTGAAAGACTGAAAGTTGAACTTAGTTTGCATATTTTGAAATGTAATGTACTCTTTAATTGCATTTGCATGGTATCCATCCTTTAATGAGAGCCTTAACAGGAGTAATGTTTGCTGCCTCAAAGGTACGTCAGTGTTGTGTTGTTCAAGATAACTTCTGAACCTTTTCAATCTGGGATTCGTTTCTTAAGTTGTACATATATGAAAATAAAAGTTAATATGAACCTGATGTCTTCTGGTCATTCTGGTACACAGGATCCTGCTGTTGACATTGTGGATATTTTCAAGTGGAGGCTCTTTGGAAAGCTGTCCAAATTAAGGATGGGGTGTCTTGGCACAGTGCCCAGCCCCTGTGCAAGCCCTGCTCGCACAGCAGGCTCCCCATCCAGCATTAGAAATGGGGAGCAAAAAGGCTGAATCCTGGAAAAAACTGCCTGTGCTAGGCAGGGGTGAGAGCTGGGCTGGGAGAATCTGCGTGTAATTAACTGGAGATTGATGGCTGAATCCATCTGGTTTGATTGCTAGGAACTGGGAATTGAAAGTAAAGCCACTGTAACTTGCTGCTGAGTGAGAGGAGATAGGAAAGCACCAGAGCTGCCCGTGTGCCTGGTGTGGAGCACAGCTTGAGAAGGCACTGCTGGCTGGGCTTTGCTCCCCTCAGGCTCTCCTGCTCAGGGCTCCCACGTTGGTACTCGCTCAGAGCCCAGGGATGGTGCTGGATCCCAAAGGAGCAAAGGTGGAGATAGAGAAGCTGCATTCACTGTGAACAAGGCCAGTGGTGTGGCAAGCCTCAGCTGCTCTGTGCAACTGCCCCACGGCTGTGGTCTGCAGGGGAAGAGAACACAGGTGAGCTCCTCCCTGAGAATTAACAGCTCTGTTAATTACCCAATACAGCCTCGTCCCTGATGAGTCACAGCTGTGTTAATTACCCAGTACAGCCCCGCCCCTGATGAGTGTCAGCTGGATCCAATAAAGGTAAGAGATAAAAGGGGTGGGGGAGCTGGTGAGGGGAGCATCAGGAAGGAGGAGGAGCCTTGAGGAAGAGGGAACGAGAGGATCGTGAAGCAGAAGGATCCTGAGGAGGGAGAATCCCAGCTGTGAGGTCAGTGTGGGTCTGGAGGCAGAGCCTGCTGTTGGATCTTGCAGTCATGGTCTGGTTAGGTAAAAGCCTGCAGTCACAGTCTGGCTAGGTCAAAGCTGCAGTCACAGTGTGGCCAGGTAAAAGCCTGCAATCAGAGTTCAGCAGGAAATCCCCAGCAGTCAGAGGCTGCAAGGGAAACTCAGAGCAGGAGCTGCTGCAGCCAGGGTCAGGGAATGGTTGGAGTCAGGATGGCTGAGCTGTAAAGAGGAATAAACCAGGGCCCTTTTCATGCTGTGATGAACAAGGTCTGTCTGTCTCAGCTCATCTGTACCCTCTAACATGAGGGCTGCTGCAGCAGTAGTCCAGCTGTCTCCTCAGAGTGGCCAGTCCAAACTGCCTGCCTGGCTGGTTAGTTGCTGTGTAAGAGGTGATTTGAGGAGGCCTTCCCATCCAGAAGTTGCGTTACGTTCAACTTAAGAGGCCTCTATCGAAGTTTAAACTGAGCTCTGCTCACGTGGCACTGGATGTGCTGCTCAGAGCCAGCCTGCAAGGTTGGCTTTTGAGGGCTGGCATGTGTGCCCCCACAAAGCAGGGCTTCTCTTCAGGGACTCACTATTAAAATTATGTTGCTGTGGTTAAAAAACAACCCCAAACCCCCCACCCTTTCAAACCATGTCAGCATTAATTTATGGCTTCTATACATATGTATCTCTGAAATAATTTTACTTATTTATGTTACAAAGAGTTGATTAATGTTACGTGACTGAACATGTGGAAAAAGTACAAGAAGTTTCTTTTTCTTAAGTGTCGGCCCTGGAGACTCAGCATTTTCTTTCAATATTCAAAAAGAAATTTAATTTTAACTTTTTGTGATGCTCACTGGTAATTAACTGCTCCGTGTACTGCATCTTATTTTGCTACGGGCCTGAAGGTTTTCTGTTGGAAACAAAAATCTATTTCAACAAATTCAGTTGTTGCCACCTTATTAGGTTATGGTACTCAATGTAAATTAAAGTTTTGGATTTGTCATCGATCAATAGATGCAATTATTGATTTGGGATGTATGAGGTAAAAAGTGAATAAGTAAGTTTTTGTCTTTGTTTTTCTAACATGAAAACATGTCAAAGTTTATTGAGCTGCAGGTTCCTTTGTAGTGAACCTGAGGCAGAATCAGAAACACAGGAGTGATGTTAGTTTATTTATTTCTTGGGTGCTGCAGGATTTCCTTAAAGTGCTGGCTGGCAGGTATCCTGCTTTAGAAGTTTGTTTAAAAGCCTGGGGTGTGAGGATTGTCTGATGCCAGTGCCCATCCATGAATATTGTACACAGGCATCACCCTTCAGAAATCCCTGTCTCTCACAGGAGGCTCCTTGCAGTGTTCAGTGTATCTGGGGGTGGGCAGAAAGTCTTCCTCACTGCAGGAAACCAAAAGTAACCTGGAGCTGATACCCCCCAACTGATAGAGGCCATGAGAATCAGCACTGTCTGCTGGGCTGGAGTGAAAGCACTGATTGCCCCCTGACTTGTTCTGGGCTTGGCAGTGGATGTGGCATTCCTTGCTCAGAACTGGATGTTGTGGTGTGGAGCAGTGTGGGAAGGCTGTCACTCCAGACTGCCTCCTCTCAGCAATTAATGTCATTAGTGCAGCAGGGTGGGTGTGTTCACAGCCTTGCTCACACTCTGGGAGTGCATGATGTCCCTCGGTTTTCTGACTTGCTCTTGGTTAAACAAAGGTGCCTGCAACCTGAGATCAGCAGTGTTGCCAGTTTCTCTGTGTTAATAAATTATTTTTAATTTAAAGGGCTTTATTGAAGGGTTGCTATAGAAACTTTTTTCTCATCGGGAATTGGCTACAGTAATAAAAGTTGAGAAAATGCAGTATTTTTTACTGCTTTTGTGGTCTTGGGCTGTTGCTTTTAAAAATAGAGAGGAAAAAAAATCAAGAGGAGTTGACTGAGGACATAGTTCAGTTGAGCAAAAGGATGCAGACCCCTGAGCTGGCAGGAAACCCATTAAAATAAAAGACAAACCAGATAGTTTTGTCAGATGGAGACCACGTTCCTGTGGGACATGAGAGGATTTACATCAATCACAGCAGCAGTAACTGCAGGTTCTGTGTAGCAGGGCCTGTGCAGACACACAGTTTATGCCTCTATCTTATATAGGTGGAAACAGCTACAGAGATCTTGTCAGAGTTAGTGGTGTCAGGAGGAAGAGCGTGTATGAGCTGATGTTCTGGAGCTTGGTAGATGTTTTAGCTGTTGAGGCAGATTTGAGGAGGTTTTTCTAAAGTTTGCTGTATTTTCCAAATAGAAAAATGAAGACAACACTCTCTTCCAGTTTCCTGGTCACCTAGTAGCCATTCATTTCATTAGAAAGAACTAAAAACCAGTGTTTTGGAATTGAAGTGACTCTTAAAACCCCCTGGGGAAGTCCTTGGCTGCTGTGTCAGGTGTTCATTACCCTGCTGCTGTCAGAGGTGCTTGTGGGCAGTTTCCTGACACTGGAGAGGCTCTTTGCTGGTGAGTGTTGAGCAGAACTTCACAGTGAAGCCACAATTTTAGTTTTAAATGTGGTGACCCAGTCCAGCCCACTTTCTGCCTGGGTTCCCTGGAGCTGAGCATGCAGACACACCAAGGCTGGCTTGGATTTCCTGTTCTTCCCAATAATTTCCTTGGTCACATTCAGCAGGGTTTCTCTGCCGTGGCTGTAGAGCATTGGGCTTCTGGTGCACAGATATTCCCTCAAGACTGATGTAGGACTGGCAGTTCTTTTTCCAGGTGTGAGGTCTCCTGGTCACCTGAGTTGGGTGAGACCACAGAGAACACCTGTGCTCAGACACCAGGGATTTGTGCAGCCCTGGCAGTGGCAAGGAGCTGGGTGGGAATCGAATGGAATGGGATGGAATGGGATGGGAATGTTCTAATAATCATGCAGCTCCTTGGAGCCCCTGGCTGTGCCTGCAGGGTTTGTGTCAGGCCATGCAGGAGAGCAGCAGCCTGGACACTGCTGGCTGTTGTGTGTCTCCTCTGGGACTGCAGCAAGCTCCTTTCTCTGCAGACTCTCTGTTCCCTCTGCTGGGCTCTGTTTATGCTGTGTATTTCCATCTTTTATTTCCTACCCTTCAGGGGCAGGATGGAGATTTATCTCTGGGTTATGGTAGCACTCAGTGATGTGGGCTGTGATCTTGGGCGGGGTCTCGAGGTGCTGCTGGGATATTGGTAAGAGCCTTGTAATGAGACTCAGTGTCTACAGTTCTTCCCAATTCGTGGCTGTTCTGAGTGGTTCTCAGTGTCAGGGCCTCAGCTATATATATAAATAAGTAATTGATTTGCTTTCTGTTGAATAAATGACGTGCTGGTGGAATGATTAATGAATAAGAAATCACGAGTGTCACTGGCACACAAATGGAAATAATCATCCCCTTGACAAATTTTTTTTCTAGTTGTGTTTAAGTTTCCATTGGGGATTACAGTTTCACTAATTTAACAGAACCACCTGATAAATAACTCATCATTTTTTTATAGATGCCCGTTAAATAAATCTATATTGAAGTACCAAGAAATGACACTTGTAGAAGAAACATTGCTGCAAATAATGAGAAAATTGCAGATGTATTTTATACCTCTTCTGAAAATCAAAAGGTCTCATAAATACAGTCTGTAAAAATGTCTGTGGAAGAGTTAACATAACCGTACAAGCAATAAGCCTGACCTTTCAGTGTAATTTATTTTAGATTTGCTCAATCCTTTTTTATTAAAACTAGCACATCTGAAGCAGAATTAAATCCTATTATACCAGCTCTGTGATTGTATCAATTTTTCTCTGCCATGGCACACTTTATTAAAAATTACTTTGTTTCATATTGGTTAACGCAATCGGGGGAGTAAATGAAGTTTTGTGGTCTGTGGTGAAGAGAGAAGCGTGTGGTTTCTATCCCTGAGAGCAGTGTGGATTGCTGTGAGGACCAGCTGAGCTCCAGCCCTGCAAAAACCAGCTCAGGTGTTTCCTCTGTGGTGCTCAGAGCCAGGTGCCCATCCCATGCCTGCCCTGGCCCAGCTTACACAGAACCAGCTGCATTCCATGGTTTTGTCTTGCCAAAAATATTCCTATTCTGGGGTGGTGTTTTTTCTTGAGATTACTGGGATTTTATTAGAGTTCAAAAGATGAGAGAGAGACTTGTTGTTTCAGATTTTAGGTTGTTTATTTTTTCATGTTTGTTGGCTGCTCTGTTACATGCTTTGCTTGCTGATGGAAAGGCTGCAGGTAAGTCCCCCTAGGGAGGGGTTTCTAGGTCTTTTTAAAGGTCACTTGCTCAATTAACTCTTACAATGTACTGTATTTACAATTCTGTTCTAATAATCACTATCTATTCTACACACGAAATTTTTACTTCAATCTCTCTCTACTAATGCTTTTGTGCCCCTGTCACAGTAGAAAAATGAAGTAGAAGAAGGAAGAACTTGAAACAATTCCTCAAATCTTCCATTTTGTCTTCTTTGACCTCTATTCTAAAAATCTCAAACTACATATTTTTCACCCTGTGATAAACTAAACTACAATTTATTTTAAATCTTTGTTGTTTGCATTTCATCTCTGAGTGCTGGAAGTTTTTTCCATGGACAGAGGTCCAAGGCAGGGCCTTCCTGGGGTNCTGGAAGTTTTTCCCATGGACAGAGGTCAAAGCCAGGGTCTGGGACCCCCCAGGGTACCCGGAGGTGTTCTCTGCATGCTCTGGACTCCAACACCGATAAACTCAACACCCCATCTGGTTTCTGCCTCCTCCACAGCTGTGTGTCCCAGTGCAAACTCAGCAGTGAGCACCAGGGCAGCCTGCTCCTGGTTCTCTTCCTGGCCCTGCTCCTGGTTCTCTTCCTGGCCCTGCTCCTGGTTCTGCTCCTGGGGTGGCTCAGAGGCACCTTTGGGCTGAAGCAGGATGCTCACAGCCACCCCCTGCCCGTGTTTCATCCTCTCTTTCAGAGCAGTGTTTGGCATGGTGTTTGCTCCAGCAGCTGTGGAAGTGCCCCTGGATTTTCTCTCCTTGACTGGGTTTTTCTGCTTGCCTTTTTCCCCCCCTCAATTTCTTGCAGTGCAGCGTTGGGTTGGATTGCAAGAAAGGGGATTTGGAGGGAGCCAAGTGTTTGGGGTTTTTTTTGTGGTTTGTTTTTTTTTTTTTTTTTTTTTTTGTTNTCAATTTCTTGCAGTGCAGCGTTGGGTTGGATTGCAAGAAAGGGGATTTGGATGGAGCCAAGTGGTTCTTTTTGTGGTTTAAAGTTTGTCTGGTGCTTTTTAAGTGACCAGGATCTACAGCACTTTGGAGTATTTACTGCTCCTATTTAATGGGCTGCTTACAATTTCAGGACCAGCCTGAGAAGCCTTGTGGAGCATATTTCCATGCTGATGACATGTTTACAGTGAATAATAAGAACTGACACATTTTGTGTGCACAGGTTAATGCCCCCAAATCAGGTGCTATAAATTGTTGTGGGTGGGTAGCTGCTGCAAGAAGCTGTTCTTCTTTTCAAGAGCATCACAGCAAGATCTGGAAAACACTAATTTTGTGCTTCCTCCACTCATTGCAGCCGAGGTTGCCTTTTTCTCCCCCTCCCCTATCTCATGTGCATAGACTGGGGGAAGGGGTATGGCCAGAGCTCTGCTGGAAGGATGCACTTTGTGGCAGCAGGTGACAGAACAGCCTCAGAGCAGCTCTTGGTGCTTTGGGGGTCACACTGGTGTCTGCAGCGTGGCTTCAGGACGTCCTGGGAGGCTTCAGCAGCTTCTCTGCATTCCCTGCCCAGTGTGTCCCCTCCCTGAGCTGCTCTCAGTGGCTGCAGTGCTGTCATTGCTGCTGAGGCTCTGCTGAGGCTCTGCAGCCTTCCTGGGAGCAGCACTCTGAAAAGGTGTCTCCAGTTGTGGCCTTTAAAACGGTGTTTGAGTTTGGGAGATCTCAAGCAGCCTTTTGCTTTTAGAGCCCATGGGGTGAGTTCTGCCACAGGAGGCCTCTGGGCAGTGTTATTGGTGCTGTGGGATTGCAGGAAGGAAAAATGCCTTACTGCTCATTTCCATCTGCCCACAGCAGACCTTGCCAGGTGCCCTGTGTTTCATCTGGTGCTTCTGGAAGTGCTCCAAAGCTGCAGCCTCCCAGGCTTTGGGACTGTGTGGATTTCTGTTAGAGAAAGGCACGTGTATGCAAACAGGGAAAAAGGAGAAGCTTCCAGAGGAGAGCAGCCTGTTCATCTCTGAACCAGATCTGAGCTTTAACTGGTTCTTCTGGGTTATAAATGCTGCCTTCAGCATTCCCTTGGAACAATTTTAATTCTGGTGACGAGCAAGGAGCTAATGAGCCCCAGTGTCAAGACATCCTTTGTTTTGTTACTGAACAACTGCACTAGAGCCAGGTGAAGAACAGGGTTTCCTTTATGGACAGGAAACTCGGGATGCAGGAGGGTTTGCTGCTCCCTGCACTGGCCCAGTCCTTGGCCTCACCACTAAGACACTCACCAGTGCTAAACTGAAGGCACAACAACAAAACTCATTTCACATGGACCACTGAACATCAGACATGAAAAAAATCCTCTGTCCCTACCTCCAGGTGGAAGCTGAACCAGTGACCTGGAGGTGAAATGCTCTCCTGCAATCCTCTGGAGCCTGCAGTGTTTGTGTTCATCCCACAGAGCACTTTGTTCTGTATCAAAGAGCAAATTAATCTGTCACTGAGACTAATCCTACTTCTCTCAGAAGTAAACACAATTTTGAAATGTAGAGGGGCTGTTTGAGATGATTTTTACATTCTGAGTCAGAACATCAGAAAAAATGTTTGCATCTGTTTGGCTGTGGTTTTTTCTATCAAGTCTGGTGACTACTTTTGACCTAGGTGATTTTTATATGAGGAAAAAAGGTGGACATCCTAACAATGTAAATAATAATGTAGAAGTCTTTCACTTCCTACAGGAACCTTTTTTTTTTCCTGATTTGGAAGTGGGATAGACAGAAAACATGATTTTATGCCAGTGGATCCATCTGTCATCCCAATCACTGTGGGCTTTGCTTCTCTTTCAGACTTGAGGAATCCCTTCCAGGCCAGGGAAGACTTGGAGAAGTGGGCAACTAGAGAGGCAGCTGCAAAAGTGTGTCAGTCTTTATTTTATGCAAAAAAACCCCAACAGTTTGCAGCTTTTTCAAACTCTTGACTCTCCAGTAATTGAAATGAAGAGACTTAGGTCCAGTACATCAGTTAATTGCTCTTGTACTGACAAGACTCCACAAATGAATGGAAGCAAACAGTTTCCACCCCTTCTGCTGAGGTTTCTTCTCATATTAGGAGATCACCAATTATTTCTGACTGATCAGCAGAATTTCTTCCAGGCTGCATAAATTTCATGTGGCCTTTTATTCTGTTGTGTGGCTACTTCTTCCAAGGGGCATCCCTTTATTGCTGGAGCAGATCGTGGAGACAGCACTGCTCCAAGGAGAGGGCAGGAGGACTGGCACAGATACTCTGCCTGGGGTTTGGCTAGCAGGAGGCCAAAAGAGATTGTTCATAGTCTAGCCCAGTAAATGAATTTAATCTATATAAACTCTTGATAAGGAGCTGGTTCCTCAGACACTAAGTGTCAGAGTAATTCGCTGGTACCAGGTTCAATTTATGCTGATAGAGGAGCTGGCTCATATATATTTCCTTTTAAATTTACATCTTGCTGTTTTCTATTTCTGGGAAATGAATTAAGCAGAACTCAGGCCACTTAGGGAAAGTGTCTGTGTGAGGCTGGAGGAAAATCTAGCTGGACAAATCTGCTAGTTCAAATTGGTAGCTGTACTGAATTTGAATTAGGCCTCTCAGATATCTGGGTTTAAGCAAGCTGAAAAGGATGAGCAGGACAGGGGGAAGCAGCTTTGTCCTCTCTGCTGCCATCCCCTCTTGTTCTGTGCAGGTGGCCAGGCACAGGATGACAGACCTGGATTTGCTGGGGAATCATCACCCTGAGAGAAAAGGCAGTCAGGGGTTCATGCTGCCCTCACTCACACGTGGGCCAAGGATTTTTAGATCCCTATGAAAAGACCAGTGGTGGCTGTGAGTGTGAGTGTGCTTCCCAAGGCCTGGGAGGCATTTTCCTTCCTGAGGTTCGAGGGGCTGTGCCCAGGGCTGCTCCTCCTGCCCTGCAGCCCTCAGAGCCATTGCTTCAGAGGGGCACAGGAGGGACAGGCTGCAAAGGAAAAGATCTCTGAGATGCAAACAACGTGGTTGATAATAAGTACGAATTAACTGAGGAGGAGAAAACAGTGCCTGCTGAACACAGATGAGGGAGGAGTGTGCCTGTGGATGCCTGGCTGGCTGTACCAGGGAGTCAATTAGAGGCAATTATCACCCCCAGCCTCCTCACCCCGTGTTCAGTATGCCTGCAGTGTGTCCAATTTAGCTGGTGCCGTTCCACAGGCTCACAATTTTCTCTCTGTGTCTGAAGTGATCTAGCTGGAGACACCAGGGAAGTGCCAAGCTTTGAGTGTGTGACAATTGTAATTCTTCTGACTGAGGCCTGATTTGATGCAGTTGAAAATGACTTCAGTGTATTGGATTTACGGTTCATTTAACAAGGGCTGGAGATGTCAATACATTAGTGTAAACCTGATGCAGGTAGTAATTTGGTTTCTAATGAGGTTCCCCAGCAGTATCCAGCTATGAAAAATGGGACATTCTTCATTGGAGCACAGAGTGCACCTGCCTGATGGCAGATGTTGTCTGAGGCCCTGCTACTTCACTTTCTGGGAGAAATGTGGTGTTATATCTTCCTGTGGGCTTTAAAAGTGCCTTAAACTGATAAAATGTTAAAAGAACAGATTGGAAAGAATAAAAGATAGCGTTTTAGAAGTTCTGTTTTAATTATAGGTTTAAATTACAACTTTATCTCTTGCAGTCTTAATTGTGCAGTTGTTGCAGATGCAAAATTTCAGCCAGGTTTAATGGAACTTAAAAGAGAAACCTTTTATTTTTATGGGGCTGTGTGATCAGGTGTTCTTCAGTTCTGCACTGCCTTCAGTTTCAAACGGCTTCACTGCATGATCCTCCTGGTGTAGTATGGAAACAGGTGTTGTACAGAGAAGGCAGTGGTGTCCCCCTGTCCCCTGACCCTCCTCTTCCCTCTCTGGACGTTGCTGCCCTAATATTTCAGCCTTCTGATGTTTATACCTCTGAAATTCTCTTCTCATAGATTTTGCTGTAAACAAGAGAATTGTTTGTGTCAGTTTATCTTTGTTTGCATTCCTTTCTAGAAGAAGGCATCTTTTGATGGACCTCTGTTTTAAGCAATGTGATTGAAGAAGTGTTAACTTTACCTACCAATCACTAAGCTCGTTTAAAATACTATATCAGAAGAGCCAGATTCGAAAAAGTAAATTTAGCCTTCTAAACTNGTATCAGAAGAGCCAGATTTGAAAAAGTAGAGTAAATTTCTTTATTTACTTTAATTTTCCTTCTAAACTAACAATATCCGTGTCTTCATTTCGTGTCCTATTACAACAGGACATGAGATAAGTTTCAGAAAAGCAGCTGTGCTAATTATTGTCTCCTTTCAAGGCCAAGTGTGTGGCCAAAAAAGGGTGGCAGGGCTGTGACAGGAGCTCTAAGTAGCCTTTTCCCTTTGGGAGAGCCCCTTCTGTGCTGGGCAGCCCACAGGCACACCTTCCTTCAGCACTGGTGCTCAAAAAAGGCTGTTAAATTTTTCATGTGCTGCCAGGTAAGCTTTTGTTCCAGCATGAAGCTGATTTCCATGTGTTGAGGCATTTGTGGTCCCTGTGAGGGTGTTGGAGAGCCTGGCCCCAGCAGGCTGGTGGTGTCAGTGAGGGTGCAGAAGATGTGCTCAGTCCTGCCCAGAGCAGCCTTGCAGCATCCCCCAGTTCTCCCCACATCTCAGCTGGAAATGCAACTCCTCCTGCTCCTCTGCACCTCCTCATTCCCCTCCTTGGCTGTGCAGCTGCCAAGTGCTCCGTGCTGCAGGAGGTAATGGAAGGAGCTGTTCAGGATGAAATGGCCTGGCATTTTCTGCCCTTTTGTCAACTCTCTAAAAGGAAGATGAACTTTTCTGCCCGCTCCAGCCGAGGCACAGCTTGTGGTAGAGTGTTGGCTCTTTATTTTCCCCTGGATCATGCCTGACTCCAGCCAGCTGTGTGTTAGGAGCACTGCTCACAGCCTCTGTGTAAAGACCAGTGGCTGCTTGCCCGTGGCCACAGGTAGAAGTGTCTCTTTGGGGTATGTCATCTCCAGAGGGAGGAAAACAGGGAGCTGACATCCCTGCTGCACAGGGGAGGAAAACAGGGAGCTGAACTCCCTGCTGCACAGGGCAGGAAAACAGGGAGCTGACATCCCTGCTGCACAGGGGAGGAAAACAGGGAGCTGAACTCCCTGCTGCAGAGGGCAGGAAAACAGGGAGCTGAACTCCCTGCTGCAGAGGGGAGGAAAACAGGGAGCTGAACTCCCTGCTGCACAGGGCAGGAAAACAGGGAGCTGACATCCCTGCTGCACAGGGGAGGAAAACAGGGAGCTGAACTCCCTGCTGCAGAGGGCAGGAAAACAGGGAGCTGAACTCCCTGCTGCACAGGGCAGGAAAACAGGGAGCTGAACTCCCTGCTGCAGAGGGCAGGAAAACAGGGAGCTGAAATCCCTGCTGCACAGGGGATGAAAACAGGGAGCTGAACTCCCTGCTGCAGAGGGCAGGAAAACAGGGAGCTGAACTCCCTGCTGCAGAGGGGAGGAAAACAGGGAGCTGACATCCCTGCTGCACAGGGGAGGAAAACAGGGAGCTGACTTCCCTGCTGCACAGGGGTGGCTCTGGGGTGATGTGGGTGCTCAGTGCTGCAGTGTTGGTGGTGTCTGAGCCTCCAAGTGCTGCCTTAGGTGGGAGCCACAGGGAAATAACTCCCAAGTGCCTTTTAAACCAAATGATCAAGTTCTCAGTACACTCGTTAGGTCAGAACTTAAGCGACAAAAAGTCATGATAAGCTTTGTTTTCCCTTGGGGATGAATAAACCTCACTCGAATCAGGGGTACTCCTTAATGCTGAGTGAGAGTGTCCCTACCAAGACTTGATGCAGTTTAACTGAGCCCTTCAATCTGTGTTTTTTACATCTGCTTAGTTCCCTGAACAGTGCACTGCTCTGGCAAATCTCAACCTTTGTGTTCCTCTGCTTCAGAGAGAATTTCTCTGCTGAGGGGCTGGCTGGGAGGGTGGCAGACAGCAGCTGCCCAGCAGAATTTACAGGCAGTTGTGTGTGTTAGTTTTGTTGTCTCATTCTGTGTATTTGTGTCTAATTAATCCAGATGTAATGAATGGTACGGGCACACCCAGCTGCTAATCTAAAACCAGAAGAAGTCTACCTGTGGAGCCTCCAAAGGTGGAGTTCACACCTCAGCAGCTTTCTGAGCTCACCTCTCCTGCCTGGGATGAAGGCAGGACCTCAGCTTTGGTGGTTTGGTGTCCTCATACGTCCTAGCTCCAATCTTGCATGGAACTCTCACTCAGAATTAAAAAGTACCCTTGATTTGAGTGGGGCTCATTAATTCCCAAGGGAAAACCAAGCTTATTGTGATTTTTTGTCACTTAAGCTGTGAACTGACGAGCTAACTAACACGCTGCCTGCCTGGGTGGTGTTTCCTGCAGGATTTGCAGCAAACAGCATCTTTCTGTCCCCACTGTGAGAGGCTTGTGTGGCCACCAGACAGCAGTAACACCTGCACAGTGTTTTGCAGCAGCCAGGACCCCTCAGCTTTGGTGAATTTGTGTCCCCAGACATCCTAGGTCCAGTCTTGTGACGATAGGAGAGGACAGAAGTGCCAGCACTGCCATCTCCTAATGGCCTGAAATCAAAATCAAGGTCAGAACAGTCATAGAGTCACAAAACATAAATTCAGGTGGAGTTATTTTTCTTCTCTTCCTCTTTCTGCTTTCATAATTCCTGTTTTCTAGGTTTTCAGGAAGCCACAGATGAGTTGGTGGGTTTTCAGTTGGGCTGCTTTAATGTGATGTGTGTGTGACACAACCTCAGGTTTCTAAGCTCTGGAAATTTAGAATAAAGAGCATTGTTGTTCATGTCTGAGATCTGGCAATACTGCTTATTCCCTTCTGGTCCCTTTTATCATGCAGCTCGACAGAAATATTTTGTTTGTTATTTAAAAGAATGTGTTTGTTAAAAGTTAATTTTTTTTCCTGTAAAGGCTCATCCATCCTGGTATTACATTAGCAATTCTACTTTGTTCTTCTGTGAAGCAAGTTTCAGTTTACAGGTACATCTGCTTTCCGTTCCACAGCTTAAAGAAAGTCGTCAAAAAAATCTTAAAACCTACTTAATGAAGCCTTTTAAATGCTCATCCTGCACTTTTGAGTGAAGAGCAATTTATATTTCATAAAAGTAGAAGCTGAGCTGCAAGCTGTAAGTAATTATCATATAATTAAATGTCTACTATGAAAGAAATGAAAACTCAGGCTTCTTGGGAGGCTTCCGTGACTGGTTTATGCAATCACAAATTAAATTACATTTCTTTACCTTATGGATGCTCTGGAGGTACATTCATCTGCCTTGGAGGTGCACCTTGGAGACTGCTCAGCTGTGTTAAAAGGGGAAGGGAGTTTATCAAACTGGTAAATTCCAGGGGCCAAGAAGGAGGACACGTAAATATAATCTGTGATGGGTTCTGCAGATGTGATTGTGCTTTTCCTGTCTGGAAACGTTTGCAGCTGAAGAGGGAGGAAACCCCAAGGTGGGGAGCAGTTTAAGTGCACTGCTGTGGTGTGAGGTTGCTGAGCTCCAGTGGACATTTCTCTGCAGGAGAGAAAAATCCATTTGTTAACAGTGAGGTGTTGGGTGTTGGATATCGGGAAGTTTGGACAGAGGATTAACTCTTCACCTGTTTAAACCTCCTGTAGGCTTGGCCAGGATCCCCTTCACCACCCACGGGGCAGTGAGTTTGTGGGTGGCAGAACTGCTGGGGGGTTGGAGGAAGGAGCCTCAGCTCTGTTGTTTCACAGGGGAGCAGCTCTGCTCCTGTCAGGGCTCCTTGGAATGGGGGCATTCTCTGGAGAAAATCCTGTGTGAGGAAAGTGATGCAGTAGCAGCACATCAACAGGTGTGCTTTGTATCCTTGTGTATTGTTGGCATTTTAGATGGCACATGGTTTGCTCTCACCTGAATGTGGGAAAAGCTGAACTATTTAAAGGCAGGAAGCCCTGAGTTGGAGCTGTTCTAATTTAAGGAGCTGCTGCCAAAACAAATCCTTATTGCAAAATGGCTTCATGCAAAAATGAGGGAAGTATTCTCCTGAACTGATGGAATTACATAGCAGTTTCTGTGGGACTTGGCTTAAAGAGCTGCAGGAGGGAATGTTTTTTTGCAATGTATTTGTCTTGTGTGAAAGTCTTTAGGACAAAAAGGACTGTTCTGGCCATGGCTCTCTGAGAAGCCCTGGTGCTGTGCTGCTAAAGGGGCTTCTTGTGGATCAAGTGTCTCTAGACCACACAAATATCATTTTTATCTCCTCAAATGAAGATCAGTGTGCAGTACAATGGTTAATAACTCAATTCCCAGCTGTGTGCAGCAGGGTGGTGACAACGTGCTGCTGTCCTTTATGGAGTGTCAAGGGGACATGTCACTGGTGCTGGCTTTTCTTTTCCCTCTTTCTCCTCAGGTTAACTCCTCTAACCTTGATGTCAGGCTGTAGTTTTTTTCTCACTGCATTTCTCCATTATACATTATTTGGTTTGGTTACAGTCACTTGACTTTAACTGCTCTGACATATTAATTTTTAAGGGCACAAATGACTTCATTAAAATAATGTCCTTCAGATAGGTGCACTTGGCATTGTGATTGGAAGTGGACTAAAGGAAATATGAAGCATCAACTCCTCTAAGTTAAGAATTTATCATGGGAACCAAACCCAGTAGAAGATGTATTTAAAATGCTTCTTCATTAACTTTTAGAAGCTCAGTGTGTAGCCTACATCCATGGATTGGTTAGGAGTTTCCTTTCTAATATGCATTTAGTCAAAGATTTGGTTGAGAAAATATCTATAAAAGTTCTGCTTCAGTTGTTGCCTTGTCTCTGATCTAGCTTTGCATGGATTTTATTGTTTTCCTGTGTCTCTTATTGCTTGTATGACACAGACAGATAACAAACCCTAAGTCTGCAGCTAGACAGAGTCCCACCCAGTTTGTGGGATGCTGGCTGATCCAGCACAGCATCACCCAGCAGGGATTTTACCTGGTGCTGGGGGCCAGGGAGGGCCTGAGCCTGAATTCCAGCTCGTTTTTCGTGTCTCCCCAGAGCCTCACAGCACACTTGATGAACACAGTGCATCGAATTTGGGGTGAGGAGGCCCCGGCCACCTCCTTCATTTCTCCCAGGGCAGCACTGTAGAATGAGGGACATAAACGCTGAGCTGCTGAGGATTAAAAAACATTTCCTACAAAATAAAGTGAAAATCGGAGCTGACGCCAAGTTAAAAAGCAATTTTCTCTGAGAATGCAAAGGCATGAAGGAAAGTGCCTTAGCATGGTTTTAAGTGGGTCTCTGGATGTGGAAGACAGAATAGGAACCAAGGGACACTGGCCTTGGGGGTGCTGCAGGTGCAGAGAGCCCTGCAGCAACCTGCTAGGAGCAAATCTCAGCTAAATGAGCATGCTTCTTGCAGCCATGAAATTCTGCCTAGAGAAATGGGGTTTAGGAGAATATATGTGTTTTTTGAAACCATGAAGTCACTTGATAAGGTAGTAATAAATCTGTCAGGATTTCTGCTTTGACCAAAGCTTAGCTGTAATACAGGATTCATTTCAATACCTAAAGCCATTTTGGGGTGGGAAGAGGCTTCCCCAGCTTTGGAATTAGATTTCTCTGCAGTGGGTATTATGTTCTTGAGCCTGTATCACTGCCTTTGAGGAGCAGCAGTATTTAAAATCCCCTGTAATGCAATGAGCTGAGCCCTCTGTGTGCTGTAAGGCAGCACTGGTGGTGGCCCTTGCTAAGGCACTGAAGGTGTGTGAGGTAAACACAGGGCTTTCTCCAGCACCATTAATCATTTCATCTCTGTGAAGAAGAGGTTTCTCTTCATTTATCCCAACTACTCTTTGATTTTTCTCTTCAGCCCATTTCAGCTGGCATTTCTCCCCTCCTCACCCACACAGGTTGCATTTTTCTAATAAGCTCTTTCAGCAAAGACCAGCTTCTATTTCTTGTAAAAAAAAATAATTGAAACTTCCAGTGAAGGATCTTCTCAGCTGGAACAGACCACCTTTGAAGAGAGTGGCATGACCAAAGGCAGCCTGAGGCTGGTGAGGTGGCACCTGCTCTGCTGGGCAGGCTCTGCAGCCCTGGGCTGGTGTGTCAGTCCTGGTGTGGGTGTGCAAAGCTGCAGCAAACCTGGGGCACAAACTCAGCACAGCCTGGGTGTGGGAGTCCAGGGCACTCCTCTGACTGCCCTGGAGGGTTTGAGGTCCTGGCAGGGCTCAGGGACCCCCCTGCACAGAGCCCAGACAGACACTGTCCTGGATCTCGGGCCATGGCAGAGCTTTCAGCTTGTGGAATGAATTACAAGTCACGAGAATGTAACAAAAATAATAGTTAGTAATAGTAGTTAAGTGACCACGGGGTGCAAATGTAGAATATTGGGGTTTTTAGAAAGGGATCAGAAGAAAACCATGGAGGACCTGGGTGTGGTCCTTGTCCTTTTTGTCCTTCTTCTTGTCACCCATTTTTCTGCTGTGGTGGCTCCCAGGGTTGGTGTAGGATAGAGGTGACCTGTCTGACATTAGCAGTAGGTATTGGTGATCAATGGTCAATAAAGGATATATAAAACATGGTCTAAGAGGCTTTGCCCTGCTGTGGTGGCTCCCAGGGTTGGTGTGGGATAGAGGTGACCTGTCTGACATTAGCAGTAGGTATTGGTGATCAATGGTCAATAAAGGATATATAAAACATGGTATAAAAAGTTTTGCCCACCTGTCGTGGGCGGGAGTCGCCTCCTGCCCTGGCTGCAACAAGACCTTGGCAGGGCACAGAGAGACTTTGTAGATAAGAAATAATAAACAACCAAGAGAAAACCTGAAATGGCAGCTTTGACTCTTCTTGTGCTTCAGCAGGGGGCATTCAGGGAAAAAAGACTCTGATCTGACATGTCTTGGGAAACACAAACCCCAGACGTGGGCAGGCAGGCAGGGCAGGAGAGATTTCCCCAGTTCATGCTCATCCTCCAACAGCCTCAAACAGCTCCAGCAGGTGCTGATTGCAGAGCGGCTGATAAATATTTTGAATATTTATTTTCAGAGCATTTCCCTTGACAAATCTAAATTGAGCTAATGATTCTTTCAGCACACCAAAGGGAATTGGCTGTGCCACTGTTAGCTGGCTTTAGGTATTGCCTTTACCACTCCTGGTAGCTGGAACAGTTGTGCTTTTGTTTTACAATTAATATTTCAATGAAAACTTGTAAGGTACTGCAGGCATGAATATTTATTACCTCCCCTCCATGTTTCTTTATTGCTGAGCTTGATGATAAGTTAGTAATTCAGGCTGAAATGCAGATAAAACAGTAATGTGAACAGTTTAAATCTGCATTTTTCCAAAGCTCCTGTGGTCAAGATGACTGCATTCTAGCAGGAATATTGCTGTTTAAAATTGTTTACCTCTACACTTCAGCTGAGTGCTGCTGTATGTGATAAATGAGGTAAATAAAGGTGCCTTTTGGGCCCCAATAGCTGCACAAGAAACTTAATCATTCTCACTAACATAAAAATAATTTAACAAATGGAAGAGTGGCATAGCAGCCTAGAAAGAAATTTCTGAATATGGCACCACATATGGCCAAGGTCTCTTCAGGCATAATTCAAACTTTTTTTTTTAAACTTCCCTGTTTTTAGTAGGTTTGTTTCATATTTAATGCAGACTAACACTTTGTGTTTTCAGGGTTTCCTGTTGCTTTTCCAGAGTTTACCTAACTTTTGGTCTGGACATGAGGCATTGTGATTTATTTTTCTCCCATTATAATTGGTGCTGCTTCACCTTGTGGGTAAAAGATGTTGAAATTGGTGGTGTTGTTCCTCAGGAAAAGACAGACTGTTGGGATTAGGCTCAGATTTTCACCTCTTCAGAGACACAGCTGTGTCACTTTTACCAAACAGAAGAATCTCTTTCAGGGCAGGGGTTAACACCTCTGTCCCACTCTCATTTCCTCCTCCTTTCCTTCCTTCCCTGTCCCCCCCAGACAATGCTGATTTCTGAGCAGAGGGAGATGTTACTATTTACTAAGAGTCATCTTTGCACAGAGCTTTGGGCTTTTCCTGGCCAGGACAGTGTCCCTTGGCTTTGTGTTTTTACCAGCATGACCATCTGAGGGAGGAGAAGTGAATCCATTGCCTTGTTACCATCACCTGAGTTACCTCCTGTGGAAATGTGTTTGGTCTGAGAGAATCTGGGTGGAATTTAACCACCTTTACTGCTTGCTGAAGCAGGATACAAGTCTTGGGTGTCTGTCTTGAGCACACAGAGAGCACCAAACAGATGGAACAAAATTTAAAATTGCTCTTCAAAGCACGGTTTAGTTGCAGGTTTTGTAGATTTGTCTGAGGAGTCAGCTTGTGCCCTGATGCACCCTTTGATCCACTCTGTAAGCCTTTCTGTCTTGTCTTGCAGATGCCAAGGTTCCTGCTGTAGCAATGCAAATGAAAAGGAGGAGTTGTTGCTGCTTGCCAGTGCCTTGGCGTGGTGCCTCCCGTGTGCTCCTTTCCCCTGGCAGCCCCACACAGCCAGCTCCTGTCCCACTGCTGGGCTCTCCCGGGACTGGAAGCAGTTTCTTCTGCTCCTGTGAGTTTGTTTGGAAAGCTGGAGTCATCATCACTGGTGTCAAACCATTATGAATTATTGAAAGGAGCACAGCAACGGGAGCTGCAGATAATTCCTCATTCTGAAAATGAGCACGTCCCACGTTATTGCTGCAGTAATTACCTAAAAATACTTAATACTTAATTACCTCCAAGGTGTCAGTCTTCATAACGGTTTATTAAAAGATTCTAATGGGTGTGCAGCTGCTTCCACCAGCAAATCTATTTGTGGCTGAACCTGACATTCTGCTCCAAATATTTTCCCAGCTTGATCAGCACCATTTCTCCAGGAATGTCTCCTTGGAGCTGTAGCAGATTGGGAAGGGAGGGTTTTTCCAGCTGCAGTGGGAATTGCTCTGCTCACTCAGGGCTTCCAACCTCTGGAAACAGTGGAAATGTTTGCAAACAATTAGTCACAAAAAAAACCAAACAACAACTTGGAAGGGTTGTTTATGGCCCTGGTATGGACTTAGTGCTGCTTTAGCAATGGTCATCACCACGGATGTCCATGAAACTGGTAACACAGGGATGGGCTGAAGTTCTCTTTTCCTGTTGACCACGATGTTGTTTTGGTTTTTTCTCCCCTGAGTGACTTTGGCTGAACTTTGCTGAATTAAAGCTGGTGTCAGAATCACACTTTGGACCTTCTCGTGGATTTTGCAGTGCCTCTGATGTTCCATGGACTGTGGCTCCTCCTCAGAGCAGTCCAGGCAGGAGGGGAAAGATCTCACTAGAAAAGGCTCCCTCTTAGACTGTAAAAATGATTAAAAATGGAGATGGGACTTTTTAAATGTGTTCCTGTTCTCAGGGATAAATCTGCTCCTGAATTACTTCCTGGCATCCTCATCTGCATGAAAAAGGTTTGACTTTGGAGGTTTTTTTTTTAAATTTTAATTTAGAAAATATGAAAACAAGGCAGAAAATGCATTCCAAGCCAAAGAATAGAAACAGAGAAGCTTACAGCTTAGTTACAGCTTCCTAAAAATTAAATAAGGAGAATGTGTTGTGGTGGTTCACTGGCTTGTATCTCATCGTGCAAAGGGTGGCTGCCATGAGCAGGGCAGTGTATTCTGCAGAAGATCCACTTTATCCTCTCTGTTACCCTGAATAATGAATATTCTTCAGAAGAGAATGCAAACATTTTTTTTTTCTTATTCCTGTCTCTAAAATTGGGACAGAGAGTTTGTTTAACAGCTCACAAAAAGATGAAAATGGGATGGAAAGGCTGCAATTATCTGTGATCAACAATGCATTATGTTTTTGGTTTGTGGGCTGCCAGGCTGTCACTGAAATGTTCCACATCTCATGCAATATTTTGTGCTACTGCACTGCTTTTCAATTACACAGCTCAAAAGAAAGTTTCCACTGACAAAAGCAGTGAAAGCACATTACTTTTAGTATTGGGTTTTGGTCTGTTTTTTTCCCCTTCTTTTATAGGTCTCAAGAGTCTCTTCAAATATAAGTCCAAATGACAGGAGTCCAGGAGTTGGAAAGTTATTAGAGAGATATGGATGTATGCAACTAATGAAATATGCTTGCTTACAATATATCAAGACATGCAGAACGTTGAGGGAAACTCAGTGATCTCAATATTTAATATGAGCTGGAGCTGAAGTATTTTATTTTTTTTTTTGCAAATGCAGCATATGTTAATCTAGTGCTGAGCATTCGTCTAGCAGATTCAATTTCCACTCATAATTTTTCATTTATTAGTTTCTCTTTCACATAAACACAGCTGTGTATTCTGATCTATGCTGTTGAGATCTGATGTGCTGCAGTTTATGGGGAGCCCAAGTGATTTATTGTGGAGGGCTGGGGAGTAGATGGAATGGGCTGAGGAACAGTCTTGGAATAAATATTGGTTCTGACTTGAATTCATCTTTGCAGAGGTTTTACCCCAGATTTTTCACCAGTTGTTCATGCTGGAGATGGACCAATAAGTGGAGGAATGGAATGGACAGAGGGAAATGGATAGAGGGATGGGTTTGAGCCGTGTTAGAGCTCAGGAATAATGAGCAGTTTTGCTCTATTTGGCCTCAGATATCTCTGGTGTGCAAATTCATTGCTACTGTGGCTCTGTTGCTGAGGATCAGACAAAGCTGGTCACAATCCTGCCTGCCAGCACCATACCTCGTAGTCTGAGGTTTTCTGAGGAGATGGTTGTAATCAAGAACCTTGTAATTTTGAAGGCACAGTGAGAAACAAATGAGTGTTTTATTTAAAATGCAGTATTGACTCTGCCACTTCGTAGATGGCAGCTTGTTTTGAAGTGCTGTTACTGCAAAATTGTTTCAAAACAAAACCAAAAGCCCAAAAGCCAAGCAAGGCCCTCTATCATCTCCAGTGGTTTCCTTGCTGTAACGTGTCTGAAAAGCATTTTGTATTTTGTATTTTAGTTAAATTTCACACTGGGCTGCCTTCTTCAGGTGCAGCACAGCTCCTGCCCAGCTGAGCTGGAAGGGCTTTTGGAGCTTACACCAAACCCTGTCTGCAGTTGTTGAACAGCTTTCCCTTGGCCTGAGCACCCTGCTGCTGCCTGTCTGTGCTGTCAGGGATGTGAGGCACAGAATAGAAGTGTCTGTTGCAGGTCTGAGGGAAATGAGTTCAGCCATATCCCCCTGGCTTTTGTCCCCATCTCCCTGGTTCTGGGTTCTCATCTTGCTGGTGATTCCACCTGATGCCATCACTCTGCTGTTTGCACTCTGTTTTCTGAAGGGTGATGAGAAGCAGCCTCATTTAGTGGATCCCACTGTAACTTGACCTTTTCCTGCCAAGGGAATACTTTTCCCTTTGCTGGTAAATGAGCTTTAATTCCCAGGTCTTGCCTGGCACGTGAGGCCCATCCTTTCAGAGGCTGCTGCAGGGTGGGAGCAGGGGCAGTGCCACTGAAGGGACCTGCTCAGCCAGGGCAGGTCTCTGGGGAGAGATGATTCAGCCTAACAGGAGAGCTGACAGAACTGAGAGGAGCACTTGTGTCTTGATAAGCTTGTCTTGTTCCCATTTGTCATCTCTGCTGGGTGGTGTTAATGAAAGCTGATGTTTATCTACCACCCTTCCCCTGGTTATAACCTTTGGTTACCCCGGCCCAGTGCTGCAGTGATGGTGTTTTTTAAAGCTCAGGGGAATCATGAGGCTGTGGTGGATGCTGTTGTCTCACCTGTGAGCCCTTCCCTCAGCAGAGTAACCCTCAGCTGAAGGAGTGCTCTAGTGCTGGGATACCTTGAGCTCAGGCAGTGATGCTGAGAGAATTTGGTCTCAAGTCAGTAAAGGAATATTGCCACATGCAGAGCTTGCCTGGACCCTCTGGGGCTTGGCCTCTGAGGGATGCTCTGCAGAGCAGAAGGAGTCTGTGGGTGCTGCTGGGTGCCAGCTGCTCAGTGCACAGCCCTGGCAGGAGGCTTTGGCTCAGGAAATTCCTCAGCTGAGCCACTGGAGGGTGGAAGGATGTTCAGGGAAAGCTTTGCTCGACGCCTTCCTTGCCCTTGCAGATGTATTTCCAGGCATTTGCTGCTGCCAGCTGTTGGAAACGGGACAGTGGGTTAGTTAAATCTTTGGGCTGATCCCACAGCCACTTCTGTGTTCATAAATAATTGGCATGCTAACCACTGCTGTTAATTGCAGTGGGACTGTGATGATTAATTCAAATCACTATCCATTATTTCTCTAGCGTGTCAAATGTTCTAGAAACAAAACCTGCTAGGTGCTGAGCATTGAGATCTGGCTGCAGTGAGGGAGAAGTGCTGATTTCTGTCAGCTCCCTGCTGCCCTGGGCAGCCTGGCCTGTGTGTGCTGGGATGTTTGCCTGTGCTGCAAACCTTGCTGGGGGCAGAGCTTGGCTCCCCAGCTGCTTGTAAATCACTGTGTTTTCTGACTGGTGGAGTTGTGCTGGCTTAATGCCAGTTTAAACCTCACCTCTGGGTTTTGGGTGGCTGCTCACAGCACTGTTACCACCAGGCTGGGTGACAAGTTGCCTTTGTTCTGTGGCAGCAGGTGAGGTGGGGGTCTCAGAGGGGTGGTTGGCACTTGGGAGAAGTTCTCCAGTTCCCTCTGGAGCTCAGAGGTGTGGGGCTCAATGGACAGGCACTTCTTTCTTTGTCAATTCTCCTGCAGTCATTTGCTGGGGAAACACAGGTGTCAGCCTCAAAATGGGAATTGTACCTCGAGATGCTTGGTGAGTTTTATTTGTTTGTTTATCCCATTACAGGAACACTTAGTTCACCTTTTTTTACAGCCCAGAGAGCTGGAAGGATGAGATGTGGGGTTTGGACGTGGCAGGGAAGGCATGGCTGTATCAGCTGCTTACAGTAAACACGGGGTAAATTACTGCTCCACTGCTTGGAATTACTTGCAGTTTACTCCAGGATTAGCATCTGCATGGCAGCTCCCGCAGAGAAGCTGATGTGCTGGAAGCACATTTCTCTTTGCAGCAGTGAACACTTACCCGTGTACCCATTCTTGATCGTTTTCTTTGGTAAAGTTCATTTTTAATGAGTCTGCCGACCCAGGGAGGGGGTCCTGGGTTGCTCCCAAGGTGAGCAGGAGCTGCAGAGGGAAGTTTCCCCGGGCACTGCAGGTGCTTTCTGGGACAGCAGCTGAGTTCAGCCACCGGCTGAGGGTGGGGGTTTGCAGCAGAATAAACAGCCAAGAAGTTGATTAGGCAGAAACAACTTTCAGGCAGCTTATTTCAGCTGATAATTTTAAGACTTTTAACAGGCAATCCATAAGCAAAATTTTACTCCTCACAGAGATGTTTTCTTTCTTTTTTTTTTTTTTTTTTTTTCCTTCCTCTGGCAGTGTTGTCTGCATTAATGTATAGCTGAATAGCTACTGACTGTGGCCACACAGACAGTGCTTCCAATATAATACTTGGCCTTTGGTTAGACCTGCAGCAATTTTTAAACATTAATTTGGTGATGAGGTAGTGATACACATAGCTACAACCCCTCACTCCCAGGAAACATCTGATCTAAGCAGAATTAAAAGGGTGGATGGGGTAAGGAATGTTTTCCAAGCCAGTCTTGCTGAACAGACAATTAGCAAGATCATTAAACTGCCTCATTATGACCATGATAATTACAGGATTAACACACTTCAATATCTCTAATTTGTTTTGTAATATAAGCAAGATGGGGAGACGATTCCTCTCCATGTGAGACTTGGGACAGCTCGGGTCAGAACTTGGGGATTTTGGTAGTTGAAGAAAAGCCAGGGTGAGACAGCTGGAGGAGGAGGGGTGGGAGGCAGCAGCCCCCAAGTTATGCCACAGGAAGTCCTTGGGTTTTGGATTTAATCTGCCTGCTGTGCTGGGTGCTGTTGTGGGGCTGGCAGAAAATTTCAGATGAGTTCCCTGCGGGCAAATGATCGTATCAAGGGTGTTCAAGGGAGGTTCAGGTTGCATATCACACCAAATCCCTTCCCTGCAAGGGTTGGCAGGTGTTGGGAGGGCTCTGCAGGGCCCTGGTGGGGTCACCAGCCCTGCAGGGGTTTGAGAGATGTGTGGGTGCAGCACTTGGGGCTGTGGTTTAGGGATGGGCTGTGCTGATACAACAGTCCGAGAGCTCTTTGCCAACCTAAACAATCCCATGGCTCTCTGACAGTGACCTCATCCTTCTCCCTGTGGCCAGTTGGCTGGTTTAGTGTCCTCAAAGTGTCCTTAAAGTCACATTCTGTGACTTCAGCCCTTTTGGTTTTCATTAGTTACAGCCCGTTTAAAAATTATTTGTTAGCATGTCAGGTTATTTGCAGAAACCTGTTTCAGACTGTAAGTTAGTGAATAAAGGATTTCCTCAGACTTTCAATAACACTGCTAGGAGGCCACAAGACTGCTCTGATTGCAAGATCTCCAGTTCCATCTCATTTAATGGTTCAGGATATTTCTGTTGGGCAGCTGAGATGTGTTAAAACTGGGACATTTAAGAAGTAGGCATTTCAATTAGATGTTAAGGTGGTAAGAGATATTGAAACATCTTGGATTCGCTGCTTTTTGGTAGAGTGGCTGTGAATCATTTAAACACTGAGGTTCTTTATTTGGTGTATTTTTCTGATGGATCACACAGGGCTTTTAAACAAGGGCATAGTAATGCTAGGAGCAAACTCATTTTCCATGGTCCCTTGTTGAAGTTTCTCAGAGCTGCTGAGAGGTGCTGTATTTACACTGGACCAAATACACATCAGCAGGGAGAGGGAAATGAAAAGGATTTACTGTGTTGTAGTTTATCAAAGGTCAAATATATAAAACAAATTCCTTTTCGTTTCAAGTAGACAGAAATAATCCAGGTAGTAGGCTGAACTTTCTCGTGCCAAAAGACAAGAAAGACTTTTTCTTCATGTAAAAGAAATAAAAATGTCAGTTGGAGGCAGGAGGAGAATTTATTTTTTCTGAAAAAACCCCAAACCCTATAAAAATCAGCCTGTTGTCTAAATAAATTTGCTTGTTAACTGTGTAGAAATTTTCTTTAGAATAATCTTATCCAACATGTGTGAGAGTGCAAACCCTTCCTTGGCATTGACAAATTTTGCCAGTCTGGAACAACAATATAATTTTTTTTAATGGCTGGATAATCTTATTATATTCTCATGGTAATCTTATGTTAGTTATGTTGATAACAGTGCTCGAGCTGTGAGGATTCAAGTTTACTGTTCTGAGGAGAGAACTAGTCAGATATTGATGGGTAAGATTATTCAGACCAAGGAGTAGCAGTGGATCATTTTATTGGTACATTTGGATATAGATAAAGGCAACAGAACTTCAACTTCTCCTAAAAATCCACCAAAAATGCGTGATGGTGATGAGAGGTTTGACTTGGCATTGATTCCTGTACTCACTGATGATGAGCACAGTCCCTGAGTGGGTTACCCTGGGCATTCCTGTGGAACTTGGTGTTTGTTCCCGTGCTTTGATGTGGGATGGGTTGCTGCAGGAAGCTGAAGAGGGCATCCCCCAGCTCTGCCACTCTGACTGTGCATGGAGCTCACCCAGATGTGCCCTCACACTCCTTCCTTTTCCTTCAGCCCTTTGCAGGCAAGTCAAAATATCAACAGCACAAAAATATCCCGGCTCTGAGCCTGGCACTCCCTCACTGACAGCAGGAGACAGCTTGGGATCCTCTGGATGTGCCAAAGCTCCCATGGCCAAAAGTCTGTCCAAACCATCAAATGCACGTGTCTGGGTGCAAGAGGCCCCCTTCCCATGAGAGGTTGTTACTTGGTTTAGGGCTCAGTGGTTTTCAATTCTTTTCTTTTGCTCCCACCTACTTTGCTGGAGTGGCCTTCTTTTGCTGTTCTATGTGTGCTGTTCAGTGCCATCAGAATGAAAGCCTCAAAGGGCAGAACTTGGGCCAGGAACTTCAATGAAATAACAACCCCAGGACTTTTCAGAGGTAACAGTTTGAGGGGAAGAGGTGCACGTTGGTTATTGGAGGCAACCTGGCTTTCTGTTCCCGGATTATTTTTCTTCTTGGAGTACATGTGTTAGAGCTGCTCAGGGTCAGCATCCTCAGGGTAGCTTGGGCCAGTCTTTGAGCCCAGAAAGCAATTACTCCTTTCATTTTGTTGGGGATGTGGCTGCTGCTGGCCAGGGATGCAGTCCAGGCTGACCTGAGGGTCCACACTTGGGCTGAAATCTCCAGGGCAGAGGGAATGGGCAGCAGGGATGGCATTTTGTGCCTGGTGTTGGGCCAAGGTGTCCCACCTGTCTGGGATTGTGGAAAAGAGGATTTTCAGAAAGCTATGACAACAGAGAAACAGAAAGAGCAGAGCACTCAGAGCCAGCTGCAGAGTCTGAGAGCAGAAAAGATGCAATAAGTACAGCAAGGACAGGAAACAATAGTTTGGGTTTTTAGGCTTGGCCAGGAGAGACCTTAAGGCTGCAGAAAAACATGTTTAGCAGGAGAGTGGAAGGTTTGAAGCTCAGTAATGGGGTGTTGTGCACAGAAAGCACACAGGCAGGCAGTGTCTGCAGCAGGTGTCTGTGCTGCCAGTGCCTGGCCACAACAATTGTCTGGGAGCTTTAGCAATGTGCCAGTGGCTGGAAAGTCTTTAAATGCCCTGCAACAAGGAGATCTTTGCCTGCTGCTGGCAGATGGCAGCTGTTGCCATCCCTCAAGTGTCTCGACCTGTGCTGAGCCTGATGCTGCAATAAAGCTCATGGAAACCTCTCCCAGCAGTCCTGATCTGTGCAATCTCCAGCACAGGGATGTCTCCTCTGAAGTGCAGGTGGCTGAGGCAGCTGCTTGCAGGGACACACGAGTGTGCCCATTTGTCAGAGCCCAGGGCACTCCTCTGACTGCCCTGGAGGGTCTGAGGTCCTGGCAGGGGTCAGGGACCCCCCTGCACAGAGCCCAGGGCACTCCTCTGACTGCCCTGGAGGGTCTGAGATCCTGGCAGGGGTCAGGGACCCCCCTGCACAGAGCCCCAGACAGACACTGTCCTGGATCTCGGTTCATGGGAGAGCTTTCAGCTTGTGGAATGAATTACAAGTCACGAGGATGTAACAAAAATAATAGTTAGTAATAGTAGCTAAGTGATCACGGGGTGCAAATGTAGAATATTGGGGTTTTTAGAGAGGGGTCAGAAGAAAACCATGGAGGACCTGGGTGTGGTCCTTGTCCGTTTTGTCCTTCTTCTTGTCACCCATTTTTCTGCTGTGGTGGCTCACAGGGTTGGTGTAGGACAGAGGTGACCTGTCTGACATTAGCAGTAGGTATTGGTGATCAATGGTCAATAAAGGATATATAAAACATGGTATAAAAAGTTTTGCCCGCCTGTCGTGGGCGGGAGTCGCCTCCTGCCCTGGCTGCAACAAGGCCTTGGCAGGGCACAGAAAGACTTTGTAGATAAGAAATAATAAACAACCAAGAGAAAACCTGAAATGGCAGCTTTTGACTCTTCTTGTGCTTCAGCACGAGGCATTCAGGGAAAGAAGGCTCTCACCTGACATGACTTGGGAAACACAAACCTGAGACCCATTTTCACAGGCACAGCTTTTACAGTGACTTCTGGGAGGGGAGAGGGTGTTCTGCAGCCGGGTGTCAGCCACGAGACACGTGGGTGAATGGCTCTCCATGCAGGAAGTTTTAGTGCTGACTTGATCCATGGCAGGGGAATATGCAAAAACCCAGCAGGGGGGGATTGACAGCTATTTATTTTAGGAGCTAAAATATGAATCTTCCATGTTTGTCAGATGTTTTGCCCCGTTCTTGGTGAAGAGATACTGTTTAATCAATAAAAATGAATAATTTAAATTCAATATCTTCCTGTCACTATCAATAATACTTTTGTGAGTGATGTATTACTGTTGTAATTGAATTTGTCAGACACCACCAGTTTTACATGACAGTTTGTTAAAATTTTAAACTTAATTTACTATAGGCAGTTGACTCGGGCTGTTTGAATTACATTGATGCTTTATCTTAAAAACATTGATTTTCCCAAAAGTGTCTTTTCTGCCTTTGTGTTTATTGCATTATTAAGCAGGGAGAGGAAAACTAGTGGGAAGGCATGGTCAGAGCTGGAGTTTCATCCCCAGCCACCCAAGCTGGTTTTGTCACAGCAAGGAGAGTTTTGTGAATTACTTTCCACAGGGATGTGAGGACCTGTGGCTTTCCACCAGTTCTTCTCTCCCCATTTGCAGTATTTTACCTTTTGCTGGTGGCTGGCTGAGAGTATTTCAGCTCCTTCCTGCCCTGCAGCTTTGTGTTCATCCCTGACTGGATTTGAGGAGACTGCACTTGCTCTGTAAATTGGGTTCATCGTGTGTGGGTCTCTTCTGTTTTGCAGAGGTGCTTGGATGAACAGAGCCCACCACGTGTTCAAAGAATGAAATCAGTGACCACCAGGACATGCAGGGCTCTCACCTAGTGTTCAGGCACTTAGGGAAAGCAGGTTCTGTTGAAAGGCTTTATGAATAATAAGTTTTTCATGCAGATAGCCACCTTTGGAAAGCGAATCTTAACTTCCTGAAACATTTGGTTAAAGTGATTGATGTCTTTGTCCACTGCATGGAAAGGAATAATCAAATGATTGCAGTAATCCTGATAAGGTGGGAGGGACAGAAAACAGCAGTGAGCAGCTGACTCCTCCTAAGGCAGGAAAAGGCACTGTGTGACTGTTGAAAGCATCTTCTGAGGATTTACAGCACGTGGTAGCTCTTGCTGACTTTTTAGGAGTTCAAGTGCAGGGAAAAAAATATCACAGCAGCAGGAGCAAGTGAACTTTTTGAGAAAGAAAGGTGCTATTTTTCATGCAAATGTTCTTGGTAATGAAGAGCGAGGGAAAGGAAAAACAGAACGTACATCACGCAGAGGCAACTTTGCTCCAAAAGAGGACATTTTTCAGAGGTTGCCAGGAGGGGCTGGCTGCTGTTTGTGGTGGCTTTGTGATGTGCTGGGAGTCTCTGCATGGAGTGCAAGCCCTGAGCAGTGTCAGTGTCCAGCACAAGATCTCTGATTGCCACATCCTGGGGAGGACGTGGAACTGCTGCCAGGTGACCGGAATGAAAAAAGGAAAAAAGGAATAATAAAATCCACCACATGGCTAATGGAAGCTTGAGTTTAATTTCAGAGTCTGATCTGCACTGGATGCTTTATTCTGAAAAAGGATGAAAACTGTTTGCTATCTGTAGCAGTGTATTAAGGCCAGGATGACTTAAGGGCTTGACTTGCCCTGTAAGTCAGGGATAATAATGAGTGTTCCACTCTTGTCAGATTTTATATGAGTGAATTCATTTTTTACTTCTTGTTTCAGCACTGTGGAAAGATTCTGGCCTGGGGGCTTGTGGGGGTTGAGATTCTCTATTTGCAAGGCACAGGGGAAATAAGAGGTCAGGCTCCACTCAGGCCCTTCCACAATATTTGTACTGGAGCACTAAGGGCTGCACCTGGGGTGTTTGTTTGGTTTTTTATTTCTTTTTGGTTGTTTTTATTTTTGTGTGTGTTTGTTTGTTGAATTGACCCTGGGTAGAGGTGGGACATGAAAACTCAAGCTGTCATTGAGCAGTTTAAATAGTACAGTCAGTGCTCTACAAAAACTTAATTAGCTGAAGTTGCCCATTTTGGTGTGTTCTCGAAGAGTTTACTTTTAGACTAAGATTATTTCAGTGGTGTTAGGGATCTAACCAAGAAATGAACTTTTATGAAGCCTTAGGAAGAGTCTGTGGCACGCTGATGTATCTAAAAACCTTTGTATGTCTGGCCCTGCTGGGAAAAGCAGAGCTTCATGTTAGGAGTCGTTGAAGAAACACTACAGAGGTTGCTTGGGATGCACTTGTAATCAGAATTTTTTCTGATGTTATTAGTGAATTTGTAATGTAAACCTCATACCAGTTTTAATTACTTTGCAATTTGATGTGGGTAGGATTTATTGCTGTGTTTTGTGACCTGTGATTTATTTGGTTTACTGTAGCATGCCTAATAGATCTCTTGGGGTAGTGCAAGAAAGAGCACGTGGTGCTACAGTAATTACATGCCCAAATCTCTAAATCTCCCTGTCTTATTCATTAACTTCTGAGGTTTCCACTGCAGGTCTTACTGGTACATACATGAAAGACACCAAGTCAGATTCACGGCAGAATTAAAGCTGCTGAAGCCCCAAGGCGTCCTCCTCTCTACAGAGCCCTGACAGAGTGCCAGAAACGCCTGGCTCAGGGATTTCTTGCTAGGGGCTCAAACTAATATTTGGAATGGGCCTCTCAAGCACCTCTTTGGATCAACAAACCTCTCTGGCAAATGCTGCATCTCAAAAGAGTCTCAACAGCACTTCAGCTTTGCCCGAGGAGAAGAAGGTTTGGTTTTTCCACGTGACTGCAGCCCAGCCTGCCCAACACGAGTGTCAATGCCCAAAGCTGCTCCCCTGCAAGCTCTGTAACATTTGGCTTCCCCACTGCTCTCCTGTGCCCCACCAGAACCTTCTGGAGTGCCAGGAGTGCAGTGAAGGATGCTGCAATTGGCAGCAGGGTGGGAAGGAGAAAAAGCAAAGGCTCTCATAGCAGAGCAGATGTGGGGCTAAAGTGAAAAAGGTGTCAGAATGAGGACGTGGAACAACAAGGCTGTGTTCTTGTGCTGTGTAGAGCAAGGCCTCAGCAAGTAGAAAAACACGTTAAGCAAGATAAAAGTTCAGTCCTGAGGCTCTGTGCTTTGTTTATAGCAGAGTGTAAAAAGCTCCTGAGCAGCAAGAAATATGGAGCAAGCAGCCATTGCTGGATAGAAGGTGCACGTGCAGTTTTAATGGTTGGTTTGTGCAGATTAGGCTGTTATCAATTCATTCTTGGCTGGAAAGTTGTTAAAGGGCCTTGGGAACACAGAGAGCTGTGGCTGCTGCTGCCACCCTTGGTGTCTCAGCCTGGTTTGGGACTGCTGCTGCAGCAGAGCCCAGGGAAGGTCTCCCTGCAGTTATTGGGAATAAACGAGGTCCAGCACAGCAGCAGAGGAGGGTGCTGCCCGTGGGGTGCATCCTCCCAGCAGCTGACAGCCACCCTGGGGTCTGAGGGCAGGCTCCCACACACTGCCTGGCCACTCTGGGCTTTTGGGGAAGCCAAGATATGCCCAAATGGACCCAATTTCACAATCTGACCTACCCAAGGACCTGGATTCCAATCTTCCTGTGACCTCTCTCATTGTGCATAGGGTGTGTAGCAGAGAGTCCTTCTCCACTAGGGACATCATCTGTGCTGAAATGAATGCTTTTCCAGTGCATCATCTTGGCTTTAGAAACCCCAGATTAGGGATAAATACCCTGATCTACCTGTCCCCCCAGCTCCAGCTGTGTGTGAGCAAGGCTCTGCAGAGGAGAGAACACAGAAAGCCTTTAAGAGCCACATGAACCTAAAACTGGCCTCTGCTTTTTTGTGCTCCTTGTACTTTTATGGGGCCAGTTCTGAGAATTTTCCCACCCCTGTGTCTGAAGTGGCCCAGCTGCAGCCCGGGTTTTGAGGAATCCAAATGGAAGTTTATTTCTCAGGCTGCAAAGGCCAAAGAGAATCAGGAATGAAGTGCACCAATAATCATTTTCCCCCCTCATTGGAACGTTCACAGGATGTAAAAGGTGAAAAAAAAGGGAAAAAAAGGAAAGCTTCCTCTGACAACTTTCTTTAACTGCCACAGTGCCCCCCTTTTATTTGGCAGGAACAATGCCAGCTGATAATGAACTACTTTCCATTCAGGGCTTCAAGTCAAATATTCGTTGCTCATTAATAATTCAGTGTGACAAATTTATTACCTTGAAGGTGCTGTGAGGAGGCAATTAGACAATGGGAAATTGTGTCTTCCTTTCAGCCCACTTAATTGGCTTTCAAGTGTGACATTCATCAAAACCTTGACTTTTCATGTAAACTTTCCATGGTGCAAGGCAGGGTTCCAACACTGGAACTGCAAGCATGTGGGAAAATTCACCTGGGGGGTAACTCACACCTCGTTTTTAATAGCAAAAAGAGTGGGAAGGACAGCGTGTGAGAGAGCCCAAGAAGCTTTATTTAAAATCAGCAGATAAATTATTAGCACTTGGTAATTTTCACATGATAGAATGGCCTGGAGTTGCAATGTAGTTTTAGGAGTTAGGGCTGTTTGCTCTCTGTCTCAAGTAGTGTCACAAAATTGCCAGTAGAATTAACATCTCTATAATTTCTTTCCCATTTTTATGGATTGTTTGGGATGTAATAGAATGAATTGGTTTTAAATCTAATCTTTTGTACTCCAGGTATTTTAAAACACTTGCCATAGTAATGACATGTTGTTAAACAGTGATAGAAAAGAGATTACCTTTCTAATAAGGACCCTGGGCAAAGAAATCATTTGAACACTGGACTTCATATTCTTCAACTTCATTTCTAATGTGACTGCCTTCAGTGTTGACCTTTAAAAGACTGCCATATGAGCTCTTGAGTCTAAGGAGCAGCTTTGACTGTAGTAATTTATTTTGCAGCAGTTGCATGTGTGTTTTCCATTTCTGACATTCAACCTGAGTTTTTGTTATTTACAGGGCTTTTTTTTTTTTTTTCTGTATCCTCTAACTCATATATGCTGCAGTCTTTCAAGGACACCCTTAAAAATGAAATTGTTAGTTTCAAAGGTCTGATTTGTCCTTGTAAACTTGCAGAAGTTGTTGTTTCAAGGGTGTGCAAAATGAATCAATTTTTTGATTATTTCACTTGGTGATAATGAATTTGGTTTATTGAAAATGCACATCACTAGCATCTCCTTCCATCTATGGTGTGCTTTTAAATAATGAATTTGGTTTATTGAAAATGCACATCACTAACATCTCCATCCACCTACAGTGTACTTTGAAAAACAGAATGTGCTTTTAAAAAGCCAGTAAAAACCCCTTACATTTGTGACTGTGCAGATTTCCCTGTTAGCCTGTATTCATCCACTCGTGTTCTGTGCTTTCTCTCCTGGAAACACGAAGGACTGCGGTGGGGTTTGCCAGCTGTGAGCTGGATGCTGCTCATGCCTGGGAGGATTTGTGGCTCAGTGTCTGGTCACCAACAGGAGGGGAGGAGGATGGAGAGGCTGTGCCTTGTGGCCACTGCACTGGCCTTAGTGATGAAGCTGCTGGTCCTTCTCACCCCCCAAATTCCCACCAAGAAATGTTTGGGGCTTTTTTTTTATATTGTTTCTTGCCACGTCAATGCAGAGAGAGCAGTGGTGTCTGTATCAGTCTCCCAGCTGGCTGAGTGGCCTGCAGGGGTGAGAACTGGGGAGGTGAAGGTCCATTTTCATCTCAGGACAGTGCTGAACTCTGCCTTTCAGACAAAACACAGAAGGAGAGGAGCTGAACACGTTTGTGATGTTTGATCCAGCACACAACCCCATCAGTGAGAGTCTACTCCAGCTGAAGAGGCATGCAAAAGGAAGCAGGCACAGTCAGCTGTAAAGATCTTTTTATATTCTCTGGAGAAGTGAAGTCCACTGGGATGTCCTGTTTGCAGCTATTTGCTGTGAATAGAGTTTCCAAGAAATGAGGTGTATTTCTTTTTATAGACACACAGTTCGTGTTTTTTGGGCTTTTTTCTGCATGCAAACTGTCCAAATTTAGTGTAACCTGTTATTTAGCCTTCTTGACCTTGGCAGAGAGCTCACCCCTTGTACAAGTTTTTTTGTGAGCACCAAACATCGTGGAGATGAGCAGTCCTAGAGTACATTTGTACCACGTACACATATTATTCCTACAGGGGAAATTATTAGTCTCAGTAACATCTGGGTAGAATGGAGATAATAGGAATTCATGATTGAAAGGCACCAGGCTTATTCAATTTTAGGGCTTTTTTTTTTCTTGATTATAAGTTGTTAATGACTAGAAGAGAGATTGTATTTTGTTAAAATCATTATTTCATTTTAAAAAATGCAGAGTCTGAAAAAAAGTGGTCCATAAGGATAGTGTTGACTTCAGGGGGAGCTTAACATTCAAGGCATATGTTCTTCTGTTTGGAAATTTAATTTAGGCTCCAGTCCAGAACAGTTAGGCATGTCTTCAGCTTTTGCTGCTTCTGTGGTGCTGTTTGCTATCAGAATAGCCATATTGATGGATCAGAACTTTACTGAGACAACGGCCTAATTTAATTTGTATTCTAAGAGAAGACCATCGTGCTCTTTAGCACATGGAGCTCGTACACCTGCATGTCTGGCAGGTGTAACAATGCATTACCAGACCCCTGAGTGCTTGCTGCTTTTATATTCTATTGCAGTGGAAATGAGGTAGTACATTTGCCAGAGAAAACCTAAATATTTATTACTTTCACATCATATTTTATTTATATGGATCCAGGTTTCTTTCTTAGTGAAAACCTGAGGCCAGTGAAAAATCTGGAGGATCTTTAATGAGCTGCATGGTCTTTAATGAAGGTAGTGGATAGCCAGAGATATTAAACAATCAGCAGAACAGAAAAATGCTAGAAATATTGGCAGGGTCCCTGGTAAGTGCCCAGCCCAGCGTGGCTGGTGGGTTGCTGTGCAGCATTTTGCTGTTTGGAAGGTGGAAGTGGTCAGAGCTGGTAACATCAATTTCTTGACAGCAACTTCCTGACTTGGCAAAGCTGGAGTTGTTGAAATGGCTCTTTCTGGCTGAACTGAAACTTTTAAAATATTCAGGTGCTTTGGCAAGTCGATTGAGGAGAGCAGGTGTTTGGAGTGCCTGTTGTGTGCTCTGCAGAAACGCTGTGGGTTTTAGCGACTCCGTATCCGCGTCTCCTCCTGAGCCTTGATCATCCACCTCCTGTCTCTGTCAGCTGAAGGAGGTGCAGTGTTCTACCTAAATACCTGTTGGCCCAGTGCCTGGCTGCATCCAAACCTGTATGATTTTGTTTTTACCAGCTATTTGTGCTCTAGGCAGTGCTGCCAGGTGCCCAAGACGTTCTCACAATCAGACCTTGTGTTTCCATCAGGAGACCCCAACACATCCCTTGGCTGGGCAGATGTTGTTGACCTTTCCTGCTCTAAGAGCCAGCCTCAGAGAGGCAGGGACAGCATCTGCTACTGACTGGATGTGTTCTGAACTTGCACATTAATATGTTAACATGTCTAGCCTGGATCAGGTCTTGTTTTCCTCTGGGAGCAGGCTCAAGGCATCCCTGGTCTGGATTGGACTGGAGCTGGTGCCCAAGGCATTTCCCCACAGTAAAAACATAAATAAAACAAACAAACAACCCCCCCAACCCCAAAACAAAACAAAAAAAAAAACCCAACCAAAAAAACCCAACTCTCTACAGGAAATAGGATCTTGGTCTCCCAGTCTGTTTCAGACCATCCTTTCCCACATTTGTCAGAGCTTTTCTGCCTGTTCTCATTTCTTAGCAAACCCATCATGGAGTGGATGAAGAGGTATTGAGGCCGTCAGATTTGTTAATAAAAAATAAATGTACCTCAGTTCTTAAATAAGAGCATGAAATTTAGCCTGATAGAGAATGAAAATGACAAGGAAAATATTTATAATAATTCTCACACTTACAACAGCTTATTTTTCTTTTGTTAAAAACATCTCACCAAACACTCATTTTCTAAAGCTTTAGTCAAATTAAACCATGATTAACATGTCAAAATCAATCTTCTTCCTTTCTTTCCTTTCAAGTCAATCAAAAATGTTCCATTGTCAACATGAAAAGGGGCAAAAATGAAGGTCAACATTGCATCAGTCTTTTCAAAAAGCTCTGCGTTGTAAATTATTTAGGGGCTCAAATCAATCCATTTTTTCTTTTCAGTGGTTGGACAATAAAAGCAAGATTTACTGTGGCAAGTGAATAATAAAAAAAGAATTAGCAGAAAACAAACAAAAAGCCGTTCACTTGGCAACCTTCTGCGTTAATCAAAACCTGAAGACTAAACTGGGAGATCAATATTTGGCTTCAAGATGAAACATAGCAAAGCTTTCATTAAAAAAAAAATTGGAATAAAAAGAAACATGGGCTGTGTTAATCGAAAAGAGGCAAATACAAAAATCCATACAGTCTTTTGGTTATCTGTGATGAAACGGCCCCATTGGAGCTTGACAAATTACAGTATTTTTATGCACATATCAAAGTTCAACTTGATTGTCTCATATGGGGGAAAACACCATCTGTCTGTATTCTAGAAATAATCTGCATAATTGACTTCCAAACAAGCCTCAAAGAAACAGGCATTTATCACCTTAATTGTGACAGGCAGGATGTGTGTCCCTGCTATTTTATCAGGATAATGGTAACAGCACGGTGGCTACCTGGTATCTCCCCTTGCCCTCATTTTTATTTTTCAATTTGTGTGGGTGGGAACTGCATCCTTGGAGTTACAACCGCTCTGACAAATTGCAGAGGAGTCAGAATCACCTGGAGAAAAACAGCAGAGACACCACCAAAGGTGGGGCTGAAGGGCTGGAATTTGGACAGGGGAGCACAGACCATTGCAGGAGATTTGTGAGAGGACAGCTTCAACACCACAGGCACACCCACAACGTGCACACAAAATGCAGTTCTGGGGGAATCCATTTGGGTTTGAAGCCCAAACTCAGATTCAGTGCTGTGCCCTGCCAGCAGCGAGCTTTGAGAGTCTTTACTCAGCTCTCTCCGTGGCTGAAGAATTTTGCTCTTATGGACCAGCAGCAGAGGCAACTCTCAAATTTGATACCAGAGAGTTGAGAGTAATGGAAAATATTTAAAATGGTCCAGTAGGTAGAAATCTTGCCAGCAGTATCTGAACACATGAGGGTGCAGTGGGTGTTGTCACCTCTCCTGCCGCATCAGTACCTGAGCTCCTCACTCCATAAAACTCTGTAATAACAACGCCTTTATGGCTTACACCTGGTTACATCATAAAGGATTGATTAGGTCTTGAATCTTACAAGGAGGGTAGGCAGCATTTAAAATCTATGGCCTCACAATATATTTTCCAAGAGGAGCCAACACGTTCTCCTGTAAAGCGGAGCTGGCGAACGCGGCCGAGGCTCGGGGCGGTAAATGAGGAGACGTGGGCACGCCCGTGTCCTCCAGGCCACGTGTCTCCTCTGCAGACAGGGATGAATTACCAGAATGAGCAGTAACTCTTCCCACCGTGCTTCATTTTATTTATTCTGTTGGTCTCCTGCTGAAGGAGAGTGGCCTGCTGTCCCCCCGCCCTCCGTTCCGCAGGTTTATGTTAATGCGGCCCGGAATTTACCAGTGGGGCATAAACAACTGACAATTTTATGTGGCTGATAAACAAAGGGGGTTTTGTAAGCAAAAACGTTCTTGCCTTACATTCAGGAATCCAATTTGGAGAAATGCACGTAGGAAGTAGCAGGGCTGGTGTGTAAATCTGGGCTGAAATGCTGCGTGTTGTGTGCACACACAGCGTTAAAGAAATGACGGAGAGAAATAAAAAAAAATAAAGAGAAATAAAATCAGCCCCAGGAGCGTGGCTGGGGGGATGTTTCCCGTGGGATGGACTGGTTACTGCAGGCTGCTGGGGAGAGGATAACTGTGAGGTGGAAAAAAGGGTGATGGTACCATCAAAATCAGTTAGAGGACCTGGAAGCTGGTCTTCTCCATGTCAGTGAGGTTTGTCTGAGGGGTTTTGTTCTCCTTTCACTAGATGCTGAGTTTCATTTACTACATCACATCTGTTTGGAAAAATCTGATGTTTTAACTATTTTTTACGTGTGGCACTTCTGTGAATGAAAATTATTTCTTTGTGCATTTCATTTATTAGATCACATCTATTTGGAAAAATCTGATGTTTTAACTATTTTTTATGTGTGGCACTTCTGTGAATGAAAATCCTTTGTGCATTGTATTTTAGCACGGAGGAGGAAGGAAAAACTAGAAGAGGAATGCTTTAGTGTGTCATTTTGTGACAGGCTAACTTTGGCAATTTAGGCCTCATTTTATAATAAAAATTAATATAATCTATAATAATATAATATAGACTATATTTTATTATATACTGTATTTTATTATATTAGATAGATATAATATACATNTTACCTGTCACAACAGGGTCAGTCCCTCCTAGCTTGTGATGAGGAGCAGCCTCAAAATTTGTTTGCAGACTCCCTGGAAGCAGGAGTGTGGCTGCTCTGTCACCAGCCCAAGGACAGGGGACACAGGTCCCTTCTGCAGGTGTGGGCCAGCCAAGCCCCTGAAACAACCCAGGCAGGATCTGCCAATTCCTGCAGCAAATGCAGATGTGTGGTTAATAAAAGATTTGGTGTTAGTTTAACCACAGGGGATCGTCTGAGCCTTACCTTGCCTTGAAACTCTGCCTCATTCTGTGTGAGCTCCCCTGGAATATGGATGGTGCACTGCTGGCACCCAGCAAATGAGAGCTGAGCTCCTCCTGCTTTATGGGGCTCCTTGTTGTTTTATGTTTGCTTGGTGGTGGTAGAGATAGTCCTGTTTGTCTCTTCAGCTGTGTTAGTGCAGGAGCCCATCTGAATGCAGACTGCTGCTTTTTCTGTAATAAAAAGGAAAAAAACCCCTTAAATTAGCCTTTCACTTCACAGCCAAAAACTTTGAAACCTGTTTTTGTTGTGACATTTTTCCTCACTGCAAGAACTTAAAAGTTATTATGCTTTGATTTGCCTGCTGCATGATTTTCAGGGAAGGGCTCTGTCAGTTCTTTATTTGTTTTTTGAGCACTCTGTATACCTCAAGTATAGTTTAAATAATGCAAATAATAAATAGAAATATGCCTTTTGACCCAGATGACTTTTCTTTATTACAATTGCTACCTAAAGGGCTGTATATCCATTTCACACATTGAACATATGGGAAATGATGTTATTTTTTTCTCCATGTTTTGTGGTTTAATGTTGTTTTTGTTTTGCAATAAATCTGTAGAACCCCTGTAGGCTGTTTTTCAGATTGCTTTAAAATAATTTCCACGTGTGTAGTCATTTGTTACAGAATAATGTTTGCTTAATTTGTAAGTGTGGGTGCCTGAGGATTCCCATTTCTGCATGTTGGTGGAAGAGTGAGACTGTGAGGCACAAACATCTACTTCAGTGCCACTTGAGTGTTCAGATGGGGACAGGCTATCATAATTTATGTGCTAGCATTTGGAAGACAACTTGCACGGGGCTAAATCTGTTGTAGCTCTTGTCTGGCAACACCACTGGAATGGATGGCACGGTGAGGAATGTGAGTCAAATGATGTTTTATTTCCTTTCTGTGATATAACTCTTCTGTAAGAGCCTGCATCCATAGCTGCACACTGTGCTCTCAGGCTTCCATTTCTTTTTCTAACCCATTTCAGTCTGCTCACTGGATGTCACTGCCTCAGTGATGCAGCACTTTGCTTCTGTCTCTCTTGGTTTAGCTTTACCTTTCCAGCCCAGCTGGAGTTATCTCCCTTGCTTCTTCAGAAAACACAAATCCTCAGCTGCCCCCAGGATTCTGCTGTGCAGAATGTAGAATATTAAAGTGTTTCAGTCGTCTGCAGTCTCTGAGGTGATGGCAAAATGTTTTGAAAATTGTAGTTCATTTTCATTGTTATTCTAAATTTTTCCTTGTGATTGTGCATTTTCTTATGGAAGTATTTTTGTTATGTTTTATAGTACTTATGTTATAAAGCAAGGTGCATCCCCACTCTCCCCTGCAGGGAATCGTGTTCAGTGAGTTTGTGGTTAAGGTTCAGCAAGGCATGCAAATAACACAGAACATGCAGTGCTCAGTGCTGCAGGTCTGCTTTGAAAATCTATTTCAGTGCTCCTTTTGTCAGGTTACCGTAATCCTGCCCAATTCTGAGTGGCTTTGGAAGCTTACACATATCTCATTGATGGGAATGAGAGATTGGCACGCTGTGTAGTGAAAAAAAAATGGTTCATAATGCCCAGAACGCTGAGCCAATTACAATAAAATTAGAACAAAAATACATGAGGTAACGAAGAACAAACATCTCTATTAAGCACCACATTGTCTTCAGAGATCTTCCCAAAGTGTCTGAAACACAGAAGATGTAATTTCCTGCTGCCCAAGGAAGACTCCAGCTTCATGAAGGCAATCTTCACTTTGAACCAAGTTGATCCTAGTGAGTAAATGCTGGAGCCCCTAATGACAGGCAGTTTATTCCACTTTATTTGTTACAGATTCTTCACCTGGTCTCTGCAGTTCACCCACTGACATTGCAGTAATTTACCGCTGAGTTCAGAATATGCTGTCCAAACCTGTAGGGTGTAAGTTAGAGAGAATGTGGTTATATGATTCTATACGTCAAATTACATGAGAGGATCATATAATTAGAAGTATTAACCTTGCATGAATTCAATGTGCCATTTTTTCCAGGGCAAAACCTTAGAGAGCATAGAATTAAAATGCTTTTGTGACTTCAGTAGTGTTTCTTGCCTGTTTGTTGATGCATGTGGCTTCTCCACTGGTGGAAGTCCTCTTGTTGCCATCTAGCCAGAGTTCCTCTTCCCAGCTGTTTGCTTGCCAAGTCAGTCTTACAAGTTCTGTAACCACCACTGTTCATTGTTAGCAGCACAATAAAACAAATTACCTGCTCTGTCTGTGTTACAAGAATTGCTGCTCCTTCCCTTGTTTCACTGACAGTGTTAACAGGTGTCACCCTGTTTGGAGTGGCTGCTCCAGCTGAGACTGAGCAGTTTTTGATCTCTAAAGCCTTTCAATTCTGTAGTAATTCTGCAATTTCAGTAGCAGGCAACGAGAAGTTCGAAGCTCTGTTATTTCAAGTTTACATGCAGCAGTATGTGCTTTTAGTGCTGGAAAAGCCATTGGGTCTTGGATGTGAAATGAACAGATTAATTCACAGTGCTTGGCTGGGGTGTTCACAAAATGTCATCCCAAACAGAACCCTTTGAAAGGTACAGGCTTGGAGACACGTGCAGATTCTTCCTTAACCTGCATTTTCAACACCAAAGTTGTTTCCCAGTTCCTTTTCTGTGACAGGTGAATTGTGTTGCATTCTTAGACATCAGCCACATAAACCAAAGCAATGTGACTCCGGGAATGCAGTCTAATGATTTGGGAATGAGCTGTAATGATTCAGCATGGCCAGGTGCCAGTGTGGGTGTGCAGAAAGCACCAAGTCTTGACAAGCACCATTATTGCCTCTGCAGTTAAAAAATGGTTAAACTTTATGCTTACAAAACAAGGTTCTGTAAGCTCTTGCAGAAAATAGAACTTGGACCGAATTATTAAGTTGTGAGAGCAGTGTATTGAAGCCCATGAATTTGGATGAGATTAATCACTGTACTCTGTCCAGAAATTGCCACAGGATGTTTCATGTCCCAAAGCAACAATCGGATATTGAAATCAATGGGGCCAAATTTTAGACTAGTTCTGTTTTTGTTTCTCCTTATTAATTAAATAACTAAAAAATACAATAAAACCAGAATACATGTATAAGTGTAAGCCAGTAAAGTAATGGTTACTTGTCAGCTGTCTTCATAACAAGCACTTGGAGACTGCTGGCAGACTTTGAAATGCAGTAAGACTTCTCCTCTGTTGGCTGAATACCATGTGGCAATAACAGAAAGACATTAAAGGGTTACCTGTTGAAGCCAGGGAGTGCTACAGGGCAAATTCCTTGAGTGGTTTCACTCACATTCTAGAGGCAGGTGGGGCTGGTCCTGCTGGTGGTCAATTTTCCAAATTTCCAGTTCTTCTCCCAGGCTCGGAGTCTGCAGGCTGCAGCTGGACTTGTCAGTGGTTCAGGTTCACACAGTGGCTCTGTCCTGACACCAGGCAGAGCCAGGAGTGCAGTGGTGACAGCTGGGTCACAATATTCACTCAGACTGCTGTTAGTCCTGGTGGGAGGTTTTGCTGCAGGCCACAGAGGGTCACGGGGCTGGAGGTCACTCTGGGGAGGCAGCCAGGAGAAAGCTGACACTCAGGAGTTTCTGCTGCAGGTCACTGGGGGAATCTCCCTGGTGTGGATGTGCTAGTTCATGTAATGGACTGCCATCCCCATGAACTTCACATGAGGGGACAAATTGTGACTGAGTTTAGGAGAATCTTCCCTGCCTCCGTTCCTTACCCAGGCAAGGAAGGTGCAGCCCTGAGCTGCACATCTGCTGTTTCACTTACAGAGGAAATTTCTGCCATGCCAAGCCAACCCCAGCTCGAGCAGGGGACAGCTGAAATGGCTCTGACGTGGTGAAGGCCATCCTCATTACCAACTCACCCTCCTCTGGCAAAAACTGAGCCTAGGCTGGAGGTGAAACTGGTGGCTGTGCAGGTAAATACCCTCCAGCTGCAGGTGGAGATGTACGATGACCTTTTTACAATATAAAGGTGCCTGAGCAGTGTCCTGCAGTTCACTTTATGCCATCAAGTCCAGCGTGCTCCACTTGCTCAGTCTGGCTGTTTTCTGTTTATGTTCTCACAAAGAAAATGTAGATATTGCAGCTCTGTGATCTGGCAATAGAACATTTGTTCCTTGGGTTCTCTGCAGCTCTTAATGACACAGGTAAGGCCAATTAACTTTTTCTCCACGAAAAACATTTGTAACCTGATTCCATATACTTCTTGTACCCATTGATGTGAAGATGATACAGATCCTTTTCAGAATGGAGATAATTGCAGAACATGTCTCTCTGCTCCAGCTGACAAGCAATTTGTGAAAACGATAAATCATTACGTGATTGCTTAGAAGGCACAGGCACAGTTCAAGAATTCCAAAGACTTCTCTTGTTTAAACAGCTTATTAAATTGTTAATGGCTCTGGAAGTTTTGCATATTTTTATTTAAAAAGATAAACCTGTATGTGTACAGTGCATTTAATGATTAATTAAAACTTTAAATCACTTACTGCAGGCAACTGCTGCAATATTGCTTGGGATTATGTGAACATATTTGTTTTGTCCTAGATTGAAACTTGGATAAAATTGTTGAACACATTATGTTGGCTACAAACCATAAATTTTGCACGCATTGAGCAATTGGTGTATTTTTCTTTGTCTGCTCACATCAGTTAAGTAAATATGATCCTGGTTAGCTGAGGAGAATTACTCAATTCCTGAGCCTGTTTGCATGACTCATGGGATGGGAGAGCTGTATTTTGTGGAACACCAAAAGCATTTGATCTTGAAAAAGTCTTGCCTATGGCTTTTGAATGTAGATGTATTTAAAAATTGAATCCAAGACTGGATTAATCCCAGGAGTTTGAGAATCTGAATCTGCAGGACAAACCAAGGGCAAGGGTGTGTGTCCACTCTGTGAAGCACTCGGTGTGTAGAAAAGCATCTGAGGTAGTGAAAAATTACTTGGTCAAAGGTAATTTTGCCAACTGGAGTAAAAATAATGTCTTTCAGCTCACAACAGAATGCATCTTGCTTTCATTTCCATCGTTGGTCAATGGATTTCCTGATTATTATTATAATCAGATTATTTTGCAGCCATTAGGACGGGCTACTTGGCATTCTGTCACCCCAGCCAAAGGCAGGAGGTATGTGCCCACCAAATGGAGGCTGAATAGCAATGAGTGGTATTTTAGAGCCTTGGTATTAATATTTCAAATGTTTTTGTTTCGTTGTCTTACTTAATATTTTATTATCAGATTTCTACTCATTATGCGTATGGCCCTATTCCCTGGGTGGATTGATGAAGTTGTGTTGCAGTAAATTGAAAAAGAGAACTATACATACAGGATGATTTATTGTTAATATGAAATTCAGCATGAACCTGCGAATGCACTAGCAGAAATCCCAAGCTATTTCAAAATTCATATTATGAGACAGACAATCAGATGCCCAACAAACAGAACATCTTGTACTCTATTAATCCTGCAGTGACAGATCCCTTGCATGCATTTAGCTTTCCAAATAATACAAACATATGTCACCATTTTGCTTTTATTGATTTTGGACTTTGAAAGCACAGCTACAGCACGAGGCATTATGAAGACATTTATTGCAGAGTTTGCTTTGATNGTTCATGTAATGGACTGCCATCCCCATGAACTTCACATGAGGGGACAAATCGTGACTGAGTTTAGGAGAATCTTCCCTGCCTCCGTTCCTTGCTTAATACCCAGGCAAGGAAGGTGCAGCCCTGAGCTGCACATCTGCTGTTTCACTTACAGAGGAAATTTCTGCCATGCCAAGCCAACCCCAGCTCGAGCAGGGGACAGCTGAAATGGCTCTGACGTGGTGAAGGCCATCCTCATTACCAACTCACCCTCCTCTGGCAAAAACTGAGCCTAGGCTGGAGGTGAAACTGGTGGCTGTGCAGGTAAATACCCTCCAGCTGCAGGTGGAGATGTACGATGACCTTTTTACAATATAAAGGTGCCTGAGCAGTGTCCTGCAGTTCACTTTATGCCATCAAGTCCAGCGTGCTCCACTTGCTCAGTCTGGCTGTTTTCTGTTTATGTTCTCACAAAGAAAATGTAGATATTGCAGCTCTGTGATCTGGCAATAGAACATTTGTTCCTTGGGTTCTCTGCAGCTCTTAATGACACAGGTAAGGCCAATTAACTTTTTCTCCACGAAAAACATTTGTAACCTGATTCCATATACTTCTTGTACCCATTGATGTGAAGATGATACAGATCCTTTTCAGAATGGAGATAATTGCAGAACATGTCTCTCTGGTCCAGCTGACAAGCAATTTGTGAAAACGATAAATCATTGCGTGATTGCTTAGAAGGCACAGGCACAGATCAAGCATTTCAAAGACTTCTCTTGTTTAAACAGCTTATTAAATTGTTAATGGCTCTGGAAGTTTTGCATATTTTTATTTAAAAAGATAAACCTGTATGTGTACAGTGCATTTAATGATTAATTAAAACTTTAAATCACTTACTGCAGGCAACTGCTGCAATATTGCTTGGGATTATGTGAACATATTTGTTTTGTCCTAGATTGAAACTTGGATAAAATTGTTGAACACATTATGTTGGCTACAAACCATAAATTTTGCACGCATTGAGCAATTGGTGTATTTTTCTTTGTCTGCTCACATCAGTTAAGTAAATATGATCCTGGTTAGCTGAGGAGAATTACTCAATTCCTGAGCCTGTTTGCATGACTCATGGGATGGGAGAGCTGTATTTTGTGGAACACCAAAAGCATTTGATCTTGAAAAAGTCTTGCCTATGGCTTTTGAATGTAGATGTATTTAAAAATTGAATCCAAGACTGGATTAATCCCAGGAGTTTGAGAATCTGAATCTGCAGGACAAACCAAGGGCAAGGGTGTGTGTCCACTCTGTGAAGCACTCAGTGTGTAGAAAAGCATCTGAGGTAGTGAAAAATTACTTGGTCAAAGGTAATTATTTTGCTAACTGGAGTAAAAATAATGTCTTTCAGCTCACAACAGAATGCATCTTGCTTTCATTTCCATCGTTGGTCAATGGATTTCCTGATTATTATTATAATCAGATTATTTTGCAGCCATTAGGACGGGCTACTTGGCATTCTGTCACCCCAGCCAAAGGCAGGAGGTATGTGCCCACCAAATGGAGGCTGAATAGCAATGAGTGGTATTTTAGAGCCTTGGTATTAATATTTCAAATGTTTTTGTTTCGTTGTCTTACTTAATATTTTATTATCAGATTTCTACTCATTATGCGTATGGCCCTATTCCCTGGGTGGATTGATGAAGTTGTGTTGCAGTAAATTGAAAAAGAGAACTATACATACAGGATGATTTATTGTTAATATGAAATTCAGCATGAACCTGCGAATGCACTAGCAGAAATCCCAAGCTATTTCAAAACTCATATTATGAGACAGACAATCAGATGCCCAACAAACAGAACATCTTGTACTCTATTAATCCTGCAGTGACAGATCCCTTGCATGCATTTAGCTTTCCAAATAATACAAACATATGTCACCATTTTGCTTTTATTGATTTTGGACTTTGAAAGCACAGCTACAGCACGAGGCATTATGAAGACATTTATTGCAGAGTTTGCTTTGATTTGTTGTAGTCAATTGAAATTGTGTCAAAGTCAAGTCTTTAATATTAAATATGATGAATTCCCCCAGGCCTGAATCCTGCAGAATGATCCAGCTCAAGGTGACTCCTGCCAAGTGGAGCACCAGAGCACGGGGCTGGGCAGTGCTTCCCAGAGCTGTGTCCAGCAGCCTGCCCGTGCTGGGAATTGTGACTCCATTCACATCAGACAAAATCCTGCCATTCACAAATACATTAAATTCAGGCTGCTTCCTTCCCTGCTGTTTCCATCATTCAAAGACTGTTGCTGAGTGTTTTTTCTTAGATAATCTTTTTCCCCCCGAGGTTTTGTTTTCAGCCAGTTTTTGGTCAGTACATACCCATCCAGCTGGGGGCAAAAATAACATTTTTCTTTAAGAGATTTTCTTTAAGGACAAACGTAATGACAATAACCATCACTGCTGTCAGCCTTGAATTCCCTTCAGTGCCTGGAGAGTTGCACCAGTACCTGTGTGTCCCTGCTGAAGCTGGCTGCTGGATGCACACCAGCTGTGTTTGCCATGCCTGTAGCCACACACCCAAGCCTTTCTCCTCCTCAATCCTCTCCAGCTTCCACTTTACAGCAAAACTGTCGTAGTTCTGAAGTGCTTGGTGTTCAGCTTTCATCTCGTAGTTCTTGTGTTCAGTTCTTGTTCTTCAGTTCCTCCTCTGAGTATTGATCAGGCCTCATAACCTGATATCATCAGCTAATGATTTTTCATTAGCACACTTACTGGTAGCCTTAAATATATTAAGGAAAAGCACTCAGAGCTGTTCTTGCAAAGCTTTGTTTCCTTCTCTTCACCTTAGCTGTTCTATCCTCTTTTCCTCACATCAGTGTCTCACTCTTAACTAATATTTTCCATGTAACATCAAGTTGTCAGAGGTGCAAACTGCATTCTCTTCTGCTAGCAGAGTCCTGAATTTATATTCTTCTTTTTTGGAGATTTTTGCAAGTAAGGTGGTTTTATCTGCACTGTATCTGCCAAGATGGGGGGGTGCTGATCTTTCTTAATTCTGTTCTACATCACAGACTGAGGAACTATTTTAGAAAGGCAACTACTTGAGGAAACTATTTTCAAAACATAATTGGTTGCTTCAGTTTTCAACTTGTCATTCAGCTTGGCAAGGGAAAGCAGATAAATCAGTTTTGGGTTGATTCACAGTGATCTCATGTGGTAGCCCAACTGTTTGGTCACAAATGTTAAAGCAGAATATAGCAATTGTTAAAATGTTCGTTTTTATCTTAGAAGGAAGTTTCCAGTCCGAATAATACACGTTTACACCAATGCCTGGAGGTGTTTTTTTACCCTGGGTAATCTCACTGGTTGGAAACTGGAATAGAGGCAAATTTGGGGGCATTTCTTACAGTCCTGCTGTGCAAAGTCATGGTAGCACATCAGCAGCAACTTGTGGGGCTGTTGCATGGAACAGGCTGTATGGAGCAATCCCTGCAGGCTGCCAGTTTGTCAGCAGGCAATAAAGGAAATATTCCATTGCCTGATAATTGCATGGTGGTTTGGCAAATTGCCTGGAATCTTGAAGGGAGATTTTTCCTGGTGAAGAACCTCCCTTCCCCCTCCCATGAACACACATTCGTACCTTTTATCATTAGGGAATCACACCTTGATCAGATAAAATAGCCATCTGTTGCAGGAGGCACCAATTCTGATCTCATTCATCTGAAAATGAGGGGCCTTTTTGAGCAGCAGTTGGTGGCTTTTCCAAGAGCTCTCCATGCTTCTGTCAAATCACTGTCTCAAACATTGGGAAAATACCATTATTGGTTGTTTCATAAAAAGTGTATTTCCAGGTCAGTTGGAAAAATATTCTCCAAAATAAGATTTTTGTAATTACTAATCTCCTTTTCCACCCTTTTCAGAAGTGCATGAGGGAGATTACTGAGAGGAGTGGCCCCCATTGCTGTCCCAGGTGCTTAGGTTGGTAACAACTTCTTTTTATGACAAATTCCAGGGTGAACTTAGTGACTGCAGAAGCATCAATATTCACCTGGAACAGCTGGTTGCTTTTAGCTCAGTGTTTGTTGGTTTGCCATTTAATCTAGTTAGACCCAATTTTTCCACAGCTCCAAAGACAAAAAAATAATTAACCCCTCCACAATAGTTATAATACAGTTAGAAAATCCTGCTGTCAGTTATCATTCACTTGGACAGAAGAAGAAGGATGATGACATATTTCAATTACAATTGCCTTCCTGACCTCAGCAACAGTTGCAAGTTGATTCATTTTTCTTTTGACTGAGATCCTACTCTGTAAATATTAATGGAAGGTCTTTCTGAACTGTCCTGTTGGGATGCTGAAACTGTCATAATTTGATGATGGTTTTGAAAGATGTGAGTAAAAAGCTGGATTTGTTATTTTGATTATTGGAAACAACATCAAAACGGAAATCAAAGGCACACCAGTAGAAAGTGAACTGAAAATAGAAATGAAAATTTGTCATGGATCACTGGAAAGGGCCAACATTATTTCCACCTTCCCAGCTGGGGAGACAGGACTGTAAGATTCTCAGCAGGTATAAAACGCCCAAGTTGGTTTAGTGTGAGTGTCAGAAATATTTCTGCTGCCTAAATGTGTCAGCAATCACAGAGAAAATCAGATGGCAATTCAGGACTGGCTGGTGTATAGAGAGGAGAGTAGTGGGGTTTTTTAAAATCCATTTTCTAATTTATGAACAGCAGTGAGAGCAGTAAGGGGAGCAAATCTATTCAAGTACATCCAGGGTAAAATCAATTAAATGAAGTAACCAGATAGGCAAAGGCTTTGGTGGGGTGTCAGCAGGAGGTGCAGCACAGAGGATCAGTGATCACAGAGTGTTGCCATGTGTGTTATGGTGAATTGGGTGACCTTGTGTGGCTGCCAGACACCCCCCTCCGTTGCTTGCTCATGGAGAGTAATTTTTTGAAAGTTATGTGTTGTTTCTGTCTGTTTAGGTGGGGTTTTGGGGAGGTGGGGGTGGATGGCAGATAGCAACACTACTGAATTTATTCTTTTGGAAAAAAGTATAGTTTTCACAATTTATTTAAAGAGGTGCTTTTCCTTTCTGAACACCAGATTATAACAGAGCGAATGTCACCACAGATTTTAGTGATGCTTAGAAGAAAATACTGAGGAAATAAAAAAAGGGGGAAACCTCACAAAGTTTCTCATTTTAAATACTCTGAAATAGAAATAACTTTGAAAAGTCACTTTTTATGAGGCCTGAGTTTTAGTTACAAGAATCATGACAGGAGTACTGGATCACACACCTGCAGGATGGTTAAATGGCTGAGGTGGAGTGTAGCAGGGAACTGCTGCAGGATTTTGGTGAAACTGCAGCAGAGCAGGCTGCCCTGACTTTGCAGCTTTCCTCCTCCTCATTTGCCATTGTCTACATGTTTTTTTAAGAATCCGACTCTGACACCAGCAGTTTGTTCCATCTGAACCAGTGAGGGGCAGGCAGTGCAGATGAGCCTCAGCTGGTGTGTTGTGTTCATCATCTTCAAAGTGGTGCTTGATTGTGATGGAATTAGAACAAAAGCAAGGTAGGAACTGAAAACTAAAAGAAACCACTTTGATTATCTTCAAATGAACAGAATGCAGCAGTGCCTTAGACACATCAAGGGTGTGTTTCAGTGATGGAGCCCCAGGGCTCATGGCGTGAGTCGGCCAGCTGAAGCCTGAGGAAGCCCTTGCAGAAATTAGCACAGGAACAGAGCCATGGAATCACAGCATGTCCTTAGTAGGAGGGACCCACAAGAATCACCAAGTGCAGCTGGCACAGGACACCCTGACAATATCTGCATGGAATATCCATATGGGTGTGTTATCCTCCGGGATTTCTTGTCACTGTGTTGCACGAGCCAGACTGTTTTGAGATATGTTAATCTTTTAAAGCTGCTTATTTTATTCATGCCAATGTCATGACAACAGATGCAAACCTGCATGTTTGCTAGACCTGCACCAAGTCTCAGTGTTTGCACAAACACAGCTCAGAGGGGTGAGTTCACCCCTGCTCATACACAGCTCTCAATATTAAAGCGTTTTCATTGCCTTCAATGAGAGAAGAATAATTCATTTTTACCATTTGAGAGTCGGGTACTTCCTCTGTTAATTCTTTGAATCTGAATTGCCTCTCCTTGAAAGATGCGAGTGCTTTTCCCCTGACACGTGTAGAAGGGCAGTGGATGATAGCCTGTTGTGACATTTCTATTTCTCCTCTGACATGCAAGCTTTCAGAGCGGATCTGCCTGGTGCTCCAATGCCCTGGGGAAGCGTGCAGATTTACAATTCCCAACCTCCGCTCGTCCAAAGTTTGGCATTCAGTCAAACAGAAATTTGTCGTAGTTTATAATCCTTGTTAACGAGAAACATCAAAAATTAATGCTCATTAGGGTGCTCATTAATATGCATGGTAGCCTCAGTTTTGACTTAATTAAGTGAAGCACCACTTCACAGAATTGTGCCACGGCAGTGAAGGAAATCCAAAGCTGTGCTGCAGGAACAGGATGGAGCAGCGCTCCCTTTGGACAGAGAGGACAGAAGTGGGGTTTTTTAAAAGGTTTTGTGGTGGGGCGTTGCTCATCTGCTGCTCTCCTGCTTCCTGACAGACACTGAGAGCAGCTGCTGTGGAGCTCCTCTTGGTAGTTGTTACTCCATGTTGTAGCTACTCGCAGTCCTCAGAGTTCTCCGAATACCGTGCACGACGCAGAAGTTACCAGATAGATCTGTTGGTGTGTGTGCCTGCCCTTACATTACTTTGATAAAGATTATTTCTGGGGAGGCCACGGGGGTTTTTTCTTCTTTACAAAGGTCTTAGAGGCCCCTGAAATCCATAACACAGGTTTAAAGCAGCATTGCCCAAAGCATAGCTGTGAATATTGATCTGACTGGCACATGGAAGGAAATGTGTTCTAAGCAGAGCCTGTGGCCCTCACGACTCCTGTCTTCTGAGCTCAGCTGAGTACAGCAGCTTGAACAGCCTTGGTGATGTCCAGTGGGCTCTGCTGAGCCCTGCTGCCTCACTGGGGTGGGGACAACACAGGTAAATGCAGTTCAGAGCACGGCAGGACTTCTGCTGCCGTGGGCTATGATATAATTAAACAACTGCCATTAATGCTTTGCCCCTCAAGCCACGGGAAATTCAAGAGCAATTAAAAAAAAAAAAAAAAGGAAAGCATCCACATGGGGATGTGAATTTGCATAGCAGGATTCAGCACACCAGCCAAGAGTTTCCTGGCTCCACGTCCCCTCCTCTGCCTACCCTGTGGTCTCCTGTGGAATGGGGCTGGGAGGCCGTGACAGAGCTGGCAGAAATCCTGGGTTTGCAGCTTTGGGAAACCCCCGGTGAGTTATGTGACAAGAGTTGCCTTATGGGAAGTTGTTATGTAAATTGGTTTGTTCATGTCACATTGTGTTCTAGCATGTTCCCCGGGTTCTGTTCCCCGATTGGTTTAATTTTGCTGCATTCATTTGCATATTCCTAATCCCTGCTCCCTATTGGCTCCTCCCCCTTAAGCCCCGCCCACCTTAGATAATCCACTGTAACCCCTGGCCCGGGCCCTTGTGGTGAGCCCTGTACTGAGATGGGTTTGCTGTTTGTCATTTTGCCCCTTATTGAAGTCCTTTCTTTGGGAGATGGAGAGCTGTTCCCCCGAGTTCCAGGAGCTGTGGCCATTCCCACCCCCTCCCAAGGCACCTGGGCACACAAGTGCTAAGAGCACACATCCCAGTTCTTTGCTTTTCTGCCCATCCAAGGAGGCTCTTACTGGTTTTTCTCCGCATGCAGCAGCCTTGCATGCAAACAGCAATTACTGTCAGGATAAAGGACTTTAGCTGGGTATTGATTTTAAGTCAGGGAATTTTCTCTGGCTGAGAACTTGTAGGATTTTCTGAATACAATAATATGTAAGGAATGGCATCAACTCTTGACATCTGGTGCTGTCAGAATTCCTTTTCAGCCCCTTTTCATTAAATGTGATCCCTTTAACAGGGTTGTGTTTTGTTTGGGTTTTTTCCACTAAGAAAGCAAAGGCATGCAAAGGCATAGAGGTGGTAAAGGAAGGGAAACTTGTATTTTCTTGAAGACATAAAACCTGCTTGCAGTATCAAATTGAAGACATTTGCCTTTTTATAGTCCTGAACCATGAAAATATTTCTCAAAATGCTCTTGAATCCCAATCTGTCAATGCCTATATCTGTGTGTTTCCCTGTTTGTTTTTAGGTATTTTAAAACACTGATTTATGTTAGTTCTTTGTCTGCCTTCAGGGATCTTTACTCAGCTGAGCTTGTCAAAACGTCCCCTACAGATTTTCCAATTTCTGTCTCCATTTCCATTAGCACTTTTGGATGAGTGTCACTTGGAGTTGGTGCCTTGTCAATTGGAATGATCTCTGACCTTTTAATAACCACTCTGAACCCTTGGCTGCACTGGAATTATGCCAAATAGGGGAGTCAGCTGATACTCTACATCCGCCTGCCACTTTGATTTAGGGACAGAGGTATTGATACAGCCCCTGGGGAATGTGGGGAAAGGAAATACTTCTGATAAAGTGAACAGCCAGTTTGATGTCAGTACCGATGCAGGCAGATGTAGCCGGAAGAGGGGACGTGTGGATGAATTAATTAGAGATTGCCTCTCCTGGTGACTACCCAAGGGTATCCCTGTGTGCTCAGCACACAGAAATGTCAGCTCAGAGGAGCCAGGCTTCCTTACTGGCAAACCAACACTGTGGGCACTAAAACTCTGTCGTGGGAGAAACCTGTCTGGAGACATCAGCAAGTTGAATGACACAAAGCAGCATCTCTCCTGAGACTGAGCAGCAGGGACAGATAACCAATTTATTCTCTGCCCAGCACCTGCAGGCTGCTGGGTTGCTGCCCAATTTCTAAAGCCGTTGCTGTTAAAAAGCCAACGCTTGCCAACAATTATTATGTAATGCCCTCTAAACGACTTCATGTCTTTCTCTTTCCCCGTGTCTGCCTGCATTAGCACATGGATGTGTTCCCTCCCTTACTGATGTGCTGCCTAAATGTAAAGTGCAGCCTCATTTTGTCGGTTTTCTAAGTGTTGGTGGAGTATGCCAGGTGGTGATTACCATTTCTGAGATACAGAGTTAGTAATGGAGAACTGTTTTTTAATGCCTAGCAAAAGCTGACTTTAAAAACTCTCTCTATAAAGCATTGCAGTCCTTGATCTCTCACCCCTGATATTCCACACTCGTTTCCTAGTGAGGGCAAGGTAATTGCTAAAATTACCAAATTGAGATAAATGCTACAGAGTTTCAGTGCTGCCCCGACAACATATCTTTCTTTTTTCTGTAAAATAGGAGAAAAAGAAAAGGTATTTTGTAAAAGCTCCTTTTCACTGATGTTCTACCTTGAGGCACTTAAGTTAGCAAACCTGTGTTCTCATCCTTGTCTAAAACAGATGCATCAAGGAAAGCTAAAGAGCTGTCAGGTGGCAACTGATCATCCAAAATTGCAAATTACCCATCTCGTAGATGGGTAAGGGTAAATTAGAGTCTTTCAGCTGTGTTCCTCTCATGGAGAATCAGGTGGAAGTCCTTAGTCAAATTCCACCCTAACTTGAGGCAGGTCCTTTTGCAGTTCAGCCTTTCCTGCTGTGAAACCTTGGGGAAGCTGGTGAACAACACACAGGTAAGAGTACGGGCTGGGTTATCTGTAAATTCATTTCACTGTGCTCTTGTGCATCTTTGTGGCAGTATGAAACATGGAGAAGCGTTTGAGGCTCTTTCTTGCCTTGCAGGGAAGTTCACCCTTTGTGTTTTCCTTTGCCTCCCCTTTCCCAAGAGAGGGTTTAGATGTGTGTTTTAGCCTTTCACTTTTCTCTGAGGTTTCCTTGGTCTCTTCTGACCTCTCTGTTAAGGGAAGAGATGTGCCAATATTGATCAGAGCCATTAACACTTGTCACACTTAGAGGTGCACTAAAAGCTTTAGGAACACATGGATTTCTCAGGGCTGGGGATGGTCCCCAGGCAGCCACCTCCAAGAGGGGCTGTTCATTTGCATAACTGGTTTGAACACAGGGTGTTAAAAAGTGTTTGAGGCTCCTGGGGCAAAGAACACTTGTGGGTAGCCCTCGTGTGGATTTCTTGTGGGATTTCTTAGTTGAAAAAGGGGTTGGAGGAAGCACCTAAGAATAGAAGATGCCAGCAAAAAGCTTATTTTTCATTTGAAGCTGTTTGAAAAAAATACTTTTATGTGTCTTTGTTATCTGATGTTAACATGGGCCCATCAATAAGTTCAGACAGATGTTCCTGCCATCCACAGTGATGGTGACTGCCTGGTGCAGTGTGGCTCTGCTTGCCATTGGGGCCACTGAGTTGATGTTTGTGGGAATTGCATGGATGGGAGAGGGATGTGGGTTATTTCTGTGCTGCTTTCAGTGGACTGGCATCCTTGCTTTGGCAGGTTGTGTCCCTGGAGAGGCTCCTCTAACCTTGCCTTGTTGAGAGAAGAGATATTGAGGCAGGTTTTTGACTTCAGTGGAACAGTGGGTTTGGGTGTCTGAGAAATCACAGAGCAGACGTTCCCTCCTCGTCTTTTTTGGAGTGTTTGTCTTTGCACTTGAAGGGGGTTTATTCCACGTGGTTCCCTTGACTTCTGAAAGGTTGTTCCTGGCTGATGGCAGAGTGCTTGAGCAGAGTGCCTGGTTCACATGGCACACGTGGGGCAGCAGTGCTGAGCAGGCAGCTGGAAGCGTGGAGTTATTTATAGCTGAAATTTGACATTAGCCTCAGGTTTGTCATGGCTGTATTTCATAAAGCAAATAGACACAGCCACAGAGCACACCATGCCGTGGCAGCTCTGTGTAAAGGAACAGGTAAAATATTACTGAGCCCTGAGCAGAGGGAACTTGCATAGCTGAGTAAGTTCAGAGGAGCAAATAAGATTTTCAAGGCATGCAGAAGGTTTTCTTTTCATTCATTTTGATGCAATGTGTATCCAAATCCCTCTGAGTAGCTCAACCTCATTTCTGCAACCTGTGTCCTCCCACTGACTTGAAAGAAATATCATCTGTGTGAGAAGATGGGGTTGGCTCCAGGTTAGTCTCAAAGAAACTGGGAAACTCTACCATGCAGCACAGAAAATGTTGTAAACCACAGTAAATAATAGATGATTTATATGATGGATGGCTATCTAGGCATAGATAAAAGGGGGCTTAGTGTATTTTTATGGACAAAAAGTGCTGCTTTTTCTGTGCTGCTTCCTTCTCCTCCTCCCGCCCTCAATGTTACCGTGCTCAGTTTCTAAAGAGGAGAAGAAATTCTTTTAAAGCAATGTTCTTACTGTCCTGGATTGGTCATTTATTCTGAGTCTTCCACAGAATTCAGTGTTGCTCATGTTAGTAATAAATGTATGTCAATTACTGTATGAGGGAGAATATTTTGATTTGTATTATTTTTTCCAGTGATAATCAATAGATGTCTCAAAAGGGTTTCATGCTATCTGGCCTGGCCAACCTGTAGTTTTAGAGAACTAGTTGTAATCCTCATAAGTGAAAGCAAACCTGAATATTAAACCCCAGCTGAAGCATTTGACTCTAATTAAACAGCGAGGGGAGCTTTGGTGTGTGTCTGCAGCTGTTTCTTAGAAAGACTTCTACTTCAAATCTATCTTTATTAAGGCCTTGTCCAAATGATAAATATAGGCTGCCTGCTTGGTGTCTGCCACTTGGGAATAAATCACTTTAGGATTGATTTGCTGAGGGCTCCCTTGGCTCTGTGTGCTGGGGTTCCTCACAGGGACACACAGGTGAGTGGAGCTGCTGAGAGAAGAAAGCCAAGCAGAGGGTGACAGAGCACTGCTGTTCACTGGCACAGCTGCCACCAGGACTGTCACCATTTACAACTCATGGAAGGGCACACATCACTGTGTGTGGGCTCTTCTGGTGGCCTCATTGTGGGCTCGTTCAGCCTCAGGGCAGAGATGGGATGTGGGTGTGGATAGCTCCCCTTCCCACCTTCCTGGGGAGTGAAATGGCCTGTGCAGAGGAGCCCAGTTCTGCAGGCTCAGTCGTGCTCCAGCACTGGGCTGTCTGCTAGGTGAACCTGGAACCTGGATGGCCTGCTGGTTCGGGGCAGCTCAGACTGAAGGGTTTGCACTAAGCCAGGTGAACCTGGATGGCCTGCTGGTTCGGGGCAGCTCAGACTGAAGGGTTTGCACTAAGCCAGGTGAACCTGGATGGCCTGCTGGTTCGGGGCAGCTCAGACTGAAGGGTTTGCACTAAGCCAGGTGAACCTGGATGGCCTGCTGGTTCGGGGCAGCTCAGACTGAAGGGTTTGCACTCTGAGGGTGTTCAAGACACAGATTGCTTTTGTGCAGGGGTGAGGTGAAATCCAAAATACTAAAGCTTCCAAATGTTAGAAGCTACATTTGTTCCTAAACTCTGATTAATTTCTCTTGCTGTGGCTCTCCTAATCTCTGTGCAGGGAGATGCTCTGCAGGATGAGAGCCTTGGTGGGGAAATGACTCGTGCTGCAGCAGGGAGCAGCCTTTGCTTCTCCAGCCTGGCACAAAGCCACCCTCCCTGGCAGTCCTAGCCAGGGCTTCACCTGGGACCTGCAGCAGCCTCTGTGCCAGGGTCTTCCACCCAGCCCCAGGGAGGATTTCCATTTTCTTTGGAGAGAGAGCAGCAGGGCTGCATTGCTGTGTCAGCATAAATAGAGCCAAAGGGCTTTGGAGGGAAAGGAGGACCCATTGCTGAGACCTCACAGTTCTGGCTGGCATCAGCCTAAGTGAGATTTAAATGTGCTTAAATTATCTGTGCTTAAATGTGCTTAAATTAGCATAGGCTGAAGTGCTCTGTGGTACTGGGGTGATCCATGTCATATGCTTAAACCTGGTGCTTGAGTAAGTTTTTGGCTGATTCTGGATCTAAAAATGGTTTTATGGAAGTGATTCTGAGAGCTGGTAGAATTGACTAGATTGTGGGGTCTCTGTAACTTTTAAATAGTATAGTGCTAGTTGATAGAAACGTGTTCTTTCTCTAGAAGATTGTTTTTAAAAAGCCTATTATGTTTTATAAAATTCCTCTGAGGTTTGCCATAATACTGCTTAAAATGGGGTATAATTTAGTGCTTGCTAGGTCTGCACTACAGCCTGATTTTCATGATAGCACCATCTCTGTGTTTGTGACATTGTGTTTTGGAGAGTAAGAATTGCACTAAAGGGCAGCAATTTTCTATTCCATACAAAGAGAACTTCAGGAATCACCTCCTTAACATGCAAAGCCCCAGAATCCTGATTTCGGAGCAAATCAAATAAAATGATTTTGTGTTTTGATTTTCCACCTGGAACACAGAGTTCATTTGAAAAAGCTCACTGGTGTTTCTCTGGGAAGCTGTGTTGTTTAACTGTGTAACAGCTGAAGTGAAAAAACCCTGTTTGGGGCAAAGTGTGCAGGAACTTTGAGAGAATTGTAGCTGAAAGCCTTTGGGAAAGAGTTCAGGTTGCACCCTTCACCTCCTTTCTCAGCCAAGGTTGTGGCAGGTGACTTCCAGGCTGAGCAGTAATGAGCTCCACTGGTATTACCTGGGAAGGAGCAACTTGTGCCCATGTTTCACATGAATTTGAGAACAGGAGCACAAAACTTCAAGTTTTCAAGATACTTTTTGCAGACACTTTTGAAATATGAGGAAAATAATTGAAATTTCTTTTCCAGGAAAAAAAACCCAACCAAATGCCCTGTGTACTCAATTCTGTGGTTTGCATCTCTTTTTTAAAGTACATGGGGAAACTCCTAGCTGCAAGATACTGACTAGTAAATCCATGATTTTAAAACTGAGAAGCATTTGGCTTTTAAGTGCTTTATCAAATTAGCAGTTTATGAGCAGGGCTATGACAGGTGAACATGAAGACTGAAATAATCTTTTGTACATTGTGGGGCTCCCATTTTTCCACTGGGGTGTTGACTAGAGCAGATAAGTAGCTGTGCAAGTAATGCTTCTTGGTGGAAAGAGAATGTTTCTGTTCAGTGCTGCTGGGGAAAACTGTTTGAGCAGGAATGGAATAAGGACAATTACATATTTGTTTGTTTTTAAAAAATTTTCTGCGTGTTTGCTTAAGAGCAGCATCAATGTTGAAATGTTATTTCCAGGTTGTGGTTGGATCCAGGGAGTTGTAACAAATGAGCGGTGATGGGCAATTGTCTTCAGCACGTTTATGGGAAAGCATCTGTGTTTCCTTCTCATTTCATTAACTATTGGTTCCTGTAATAGATGCCTCCCTCAAAGGCAGCAGCAGAATCGATGCTAATGATTGTTCCAATGGATCGTGGGTGTGCCTGTCTTTCCCTGACTGCCCCAGGTTCCCGTTTTCCTCTGCTGATTTGCCTGTCCTGGAGGCTGCCTGGCAGCCTTGTCCCTGGGGGGACAGCTGATGTGTTCCCAATTTGGTTTCCATCAGATTGTCCCCCCAGCCCCGAGTGCTGCCAGCAGCTCTGAGCTTCTCTTCTGGAAAGCCATTTAAAAAAACCAGCTAAGATCTGCAAGTGGTTCTGCCCAGTGGCCGTTTTAGCCAAAAAACCTGATGGCTTTGGCCTGGCTGATTCTCTTCTAACTGCTCTTAATTACACAGGAAAAAAAAAAGGAGAATGGGGAGTGGAACAATTTGTTCATTAAAAAAAAAAAAACAAACCAAGCAAAGTAAAGCCTGGAGAATGGGGAGTGGAAAAATTTGTTCATTTTAGAAAAAACAACAACAAACGAAGTAACCCCCACGCCTTTGATCTTTTAGCTCAGGGTTTTTGTTCTCCTCAGGCAGGAGCAGCTGAACTGCTGCTGAGGGCCAGGCACTGCCAGCATCCCTGAGGGGCTGAAGGAGAGGCTTCCTTGGCAAACTCACTGCCTGAGAAAGGGACACAAGCACTTCTTGCTCTCACCCAGTGGAAAGGCATGGCAAAAAGGCTCCTCAGTTATTTATTTTTGTGAGATCCTAGAAACTGATGATCTCAAACAGTCTGAGGTTTCCTAAGGGTGTGGTTGTGTGAGCTGCTCAGGTGCTTCCCCAGCTGCCCTCAGCCCTCCTCTGGCTGTTGGCAGCAGGGCTCAGCTCAGCCAGCCTTTCCCAAAGTGGTTGCCTGCAGCTGGACCAGTGACCTGAGTGTGTGCTGAGGGACGTGAGGGTGTGTATTGGGGAAGGTGATACAGGGAAACCTCAGAAATGTGATTGTTTAGCAGTAGGTTCGGAGAACATTGGGCCAGCATTTCTACTTCACTCACTAGCCCAATGTTCTCCGAACCTACTGCTAAACAATCATATTTATAAGGTTTCCCTGTATCACCTTCCCCAACAGGTGTGATGATGAGGAGGGACGCGAGTGTGATGAGGGGTGTGAGGGTGTGTGATGATGAGGGGTGTGAGGGTGTGTGATGAGTGTGTGCAGGGAGGAGTGGGAGGACCAGGGGCTCCATTCCTCCTGGCTGCAGTGCAGACAGCCTGAGAACCACACCCCACACACCTCTGCTGTCCCCAGGGGCTCCTCTGCCCAGCACACCTCTCATACCCAGACAACTTGCTGGCTTTGTCATGCCTAAATTTATGACAGTGAAGTACCAGGATAAATGTTGTGCCCTCCTGTGTGGCTCGAGTGATTCCCCTATGGGTTGGATTAATTAGGCCAAGTGCAAATGTGTAAATTCTGTATTTGTAAAAGTAAAGTGCTGGATTCCATTTTCAGAAAGGTTTTATTCTCTGAAACTGTTAATGTGTTTTCTCTGCTATCGCACTTTAAATGAACTCATGAGTTAAGAAGAGTGACAGAGAATAAATTATCATACAGCTGGTAGGAGTGAGATAAATAAAAGAATATACATTAAAAAAAATGGATTCTGTCCCTGTGTGTGTGCAGAAGAACCAGTCCTTGATGAAAGGCTATTAGCTAGCTTAGTGTAATTAACTGTTTTAGTGTAATTAACTGTTTTAGTGCTGCTGCAGGAAGAGAGGTTTGTAGCTCTTTTTTTTTGAAGTCAAGTGTCACAAACATGTGCAGTGTGGAATAACAGCTCTTTTGCACTTAGGAGATAACCTTCTGTCCCCACCTCCTTCCTTTGTGTATTTCAGAAAGGAAACAGAAGGTTTCTTCTGGGACAGAAAGGTTATTTCAGTCCCTTAATTTATATATATATATATATGTTGCTTTGTTTTTTTTTTTGCCTTCCAAGGAAGAGATCTCTCAGCTGAAAAAAATTGCCGGTGAAACAGAGAATTGAAAACTGAATTTGGTGCTCTGAACGTCATCTTGCAATAATCTCCAGGCCAGTGGGAAGGTCCCTGGGTGTGTGTGTCATCCTAGGGTCAGTCAGGAAACATCCAGTACAAAGAGCCCATTTCATCCTGAGAAATAGCAGGAGGTGTGAGTTTGGCTTACCTGAGGAACAGTAAAACCAGAGAAATAAGTGTTCCAATCCAGAGTGTTTGAGCCACGGTACAATGCAGGTGGAGGTCTGAGATTCTGGCTGCAGAAAAAGGGAATAAGAGGAAGAGCATTCTTGGCAGAAAGACACAAAACCACGATGCTCTTTTGCCTTTCACACACCCACCCACCCAGGAATGGAGCAAAAGATCTTTATGTGCCTTCTCTTTTACTCCAGAAAACGTGCACACACACATAATTTCAACAGTGAGGTTTAATAAATGGATACTTGAAAGTAGTTCCAGATTCTCTGCTGAAAAGCACTTTTTTTTTTCCAAAAATGAAAAAAGCATTATTGTTATGAGTCAGCGTCGCTCTTGGTGAGGCTCCAAGCCCTGCATTGTGCTGGGATTTTCTACTGAACAAAGCACTGATCTTATCTTTGCTCCTGCCAGCTTCCTTGCACTGGGAATTCTTGTGTAAGGAAAGGCTGGACTCAGGATTTAACAGGATTTAAATTTAAATGGTATTTAAATCTAGCTTGAGACTTATTTCCTGACCAGCTCCTTGTGGTTAATTTCCAGGTTAAGGTGTTTCTGTGAATATATTTCTTGTATCAGTGAAATTTCCTCTTGTTCTATATCTCGAGTTCCTTAAGAACAAATGATTTATTTCACTGATATTTACTCCTGTCACTTTTCTTTCCAATGCTCTTAAAAAAATGTTGTGCAGAAGGGCACAAAATCCATACATAGAAGAAAAAAAGCCCTGGTCTTTGCCTACAAGGTGATGCTGTTCTCAGTGGGTGTGAATAATCCTTTTTTCTTTTCTGTGAAGGTCTGATCTTTGTTCCCCCATCCAAGATAAAACAGTCTGCCTGTCCTATAAATGCACAGTGAAGTGCAATTTCACATCAAACCTTGTCCTGTGGTCCCGTAATGTGGTGTTCACCTAAAGGATAAGAGAGCTGGGCAAGCTTCAGCTCACCAAAGTGGTGATGTTCAGTAATGTTCATCACTGCCTGAATCTCATCTGAGCTTCCTTCTGGTTCCCTTTCTGGGGAAGCAGACCTGAGAGGGTGAATATGCAGAGGCCAGGCTGAGAGAGACAAATTACAAAGACCTGGGGAAAGAGAGCTGCTCTCTGAGGGATGGGGCATTTTCAGTCTCTTCCTCCTGTTTGCTGTAGGAAGATCAGTGGAGCCCTGGGACTCTATAAAAAGCACTGAAATAATCTGATTCTTGGGCTGTTTGGTTGAGATTTTGTTTGTTAGAGGGTCTTTTTTTGGATTGAAGGACCTTTGGCAGTGAATGTGATCTGTATTTTCTGTGGAGCTGTGGAGAACTGTGGTGTTGATCAGTTTGTTCTGCTCTAGCAGGTTTCTTAGTGCACCTGCTACACTTTTGGTACTTGCTCTTTCTAATCTATCTCTATAGGTCAAACACATTTTTTAGAAATTTTCACTGTGAAAATTTGTGTGAGTTGCTCTTATTGACCTTCTTACAGTTAGACAAACTTTAATTAGGTCTCCTACTCAAAGTCTCTCACAAAAGGAGAAATTGTCAATATTCTGGGTATTTTTTGTTTATATCACTGCGGGTCAAGGACACTCAAATGTTTCCAAGACCTTGTTGATCATTTATGAGTCATTTGTTGTGAGGTCAGATCTGTCACAGATTGGGGGTCTCTCTTCCTGGGGGCCTGCAAAGACAGTAATTCTCCATTTTCTGTTTGGATCAAGCTGTGGCAGCACGTCCTGACAATGGCAGTCCTAGAACCATGTGCTGCTCCTTACAGACAAAACTGGGTGCAGAAGTCAGCAGGGTTCTGCTTATGATGGCTTGCAGAGGTAATGGGCTGAATCTGCCCTGCTTTGGCAAAAGTTGATCAGCTTCAGTGGAGCTGCTTGTGTTGGCTGGGGATCTGATGTTTACCCTATGCCTCATTTATTGCAGAACATCTACATGTCATGAAAAAACCACCACCAAAAAACCCCAGGGGAAATAGAAAATAGAATAAATACCCAGTGGGCAGCACATTTGAAAGCTGCTCCATTGGACATCTGTGCAGGGCAGGTGTAAAACCTATGGTGAGCATGTGTTTTTTTCAGAACACTTTACACTCAAACTCCTGTCACACACAGAGATGTTCCCTCACTAATGCTCCTTCCAGGGGGAAAAGCAGAATTTCAGTCATTGCCTGTAATTCCTGAAAATGCAGGAAGGCTGTTGTGAGCAAAGCCCTGTCTGTAAATTAAGCAGTGATGTTAATTGATGTGGAGCCTGGCAGGCAGGATGTGGCTGGGGGAATTGTCTGCTGTGCTCACAACACACAAACCTTTGGGCCTTGCCAGGCAGGTCAGGAGCAGCATTTAAAACAATCAGGTTTAGGACAGGGATTGGGAAAGCACATCATTAAAGCCACTCCCAAACTGGAAAAGCATTCTCAGCAGACTTCAGAAAGCCTAAAATGCTTGTTTATTCAATAATTATGGAGCATAATTATGCTAATGAGGTTAGCTCAGATTTACATGTTAGCAATGCATTTTAATGATCTGATTATACAAAAGTGAGATACAATAGATTAAATTTTATATGGGAAATTTGTTGCCAGGCTGGAATCGTAAGACAACTCCCCTTCTATCCCCAAATAGATTTATGAGAGCTCAGGGAATTACCATGTAATAAATCCTATGGTTGTAATGGAATAACTAGAGCAGAAAAAAACTTTAAACCATTGTATGAACAGAAATCCCCAGCTGCAGAACTACTGCTGAGTGACATTAAAGAATGTGGTTTTCTTTTTCTTCAAACTATCTTTAAAAATATCACCAAATGGGCTCCAGAGTCCTTGGAGACAATTTTGTGAAGTACAGTTGCTGCCTTTGTTTCTGAACACTGAAGTTGGCAAGTGTAGATAAAGGAATGACCTTCCTGTTTTCTCACCCAGCTCTCATCTTTCCTTTCATCTGTCTCATCCTTTCTTCCTTTCATCCAATTTTTGCTTCTCTTGCTTTCATTCAGTGATGTTCTCTCAAAAGCCCCTGTTACGTTTTCTACCAATAACATTTGTATTTCTGTGGTTGGAATGATTGTATTTCCTTCATGTGTGGCTTTTTTGTTTTCTTGGGCTCTGTGAAGCTTTCAAATCTTATTTTAAATTAATTTAGTTCCTTTAATCTTCATTTTGGTAATGCAATATTGTCTTTGACTCATTAAATGTCCCCCTTTCGTTGCTCTGTGAAGTTAGTGAGTTATTTTGTGCAGCATTGCAGCAAATTGGATGATCCTTAAGGCAGGGAAATCAAAGCAAGGCTGTGTGTGATGCACTAACTGCCAAAGGGGAATTGTGAAACATTCTGGTTTTATTTGAGGAGCTTCATTGTTGGGGTTTTTTGGGTTTTTTTGGTGGGTAAATAATTACAAGATGAGGTGGAATAATGTGAAATTGTGGGAATTAAGCAATACTGAGGATGCTGGGACTGAGTCAGTGATGCTGTTTGTGCACAGGGCAGAGGGATTCGTGCTGCCTTTGTCACTGGGATCCAGTCTAGGCACAGCTCAGCTCTGCTGGAGATGCCCTCTGCTCCATCCCAAAGCCCAGGGCTCCCTGCAGGGAGCAGGAGCTGCTGAGAGCACAGGGCTGGGAAGTGAGGATTGGCACCTTTGGGAAGAGTCACACTGGTTTGTTCTCAGCTCTAGGACACCCAGCTCTGCCCAGAGGTTGTCCCAGCAGCTCTTACAAACTCCAGCTTGCCTTCTCCAGCAGCAAATTCCAGCCTGAACCAGAGCATCCAGGGCTGCTGGCCCTGAGCTCTGGAAACTTCACTCCTTAAGGGCAGTTTTGTATTTCGCTCAAGGAAAGTAACATTTTTCTGAAATTCAGGGCAGCTTCAGTTAATGTAGGCTGACTGCTGGGATGAAGAACCAGCAAACACCTGGGATGCCTGCATGAATCAGGAATTTTGCCCAGGTTTGGGTTAATCTTATTGTTAAGTACCAAGATTGCCAGTGCTCATTCTGCCAAGTAACAAAATGGGTGCAAAGATGGCATTTTTTACTCTTGCTTAAATCCACACAATCTAAGCTGCTGTTTAATGCACATCTTTAAAATTTCATGAAAAAGCAGATCCCCCAGAGGCTGCATTTTCAAACTCCCCCTTAGCCAGACCCTCTTAGCATCATTTTTCAGGTGCATTCTTTGAGGTTGCATTGACAAGATCGTTACTTGTTCTTTTCAACACCAGCCTTTGAAAGTCTGCTCTGAAATCTGTGGTCAAGAAAACTTAGGCTGTGGTGTTAAAGACAAGGTTTTTGTCATCTCTTTTGGCTTGTTTACATTTCCTGGCAGCGTGGGTCACTTCATCCCTGTGTGCCAGGGCACGAGGGATGGGCTTTGCCAGGTCTGGTGTTTTCTTTTTCCCGGAGAGGGGAGGAGAAGCCTGCACTCCCTTTGTCTTTGTTTACCTGCAGGTGTTTCAGAGAGACCCTGGTCACTCTGGCTGGGATTGTTTGCCCTTGCTGGAGGGTTTGCTGGCTGTTTGCTGTGAGCCAAGGAGGAAGGCTGAGCTGTGCTGTTTGCACGGCTCTGACACTGCTAGGCAAGGGCACCTCTCACTGCGAGGCACAGTGTTTGACTGGCATGTTTTTGCAGGGGAGTCTATTAAATAAAGAAGTGTCTGCTTTAACTCTTAGGAGCAGCCCTTGTGAGAACTAAACCAGCCCTGTCCCAAAGGGCTGTTCTCTTTCACATGTTACAATATTTTATTTCTGTGATAATAGCCCCCTAAGTTTCCACATAAACATCTCTTCCTTTCCTCACTATTTAAATATTGACTAACTATGGATTTAACACTGGATGTTGTCTTTGATAAAACTGGATGAGAAATACAATTTGCATTTCGAGTTTTCTGCTTACCACTAAAATCAGTGGGAGATGAGCCACAAAGGTTCAAAGATGGCAATGTTTGTGAAGAGTGAGCTCTTTGTCATCCTTCTCCACAGCTTCTTGCAGGAGCAGCTCTGGTGGTTGTCCTGGAAGCAGGCTCATTGTCACACATTCAATACAGTCTGTCCTTCTAACAAAGGAAGATTTGCTTCTTTAGCTCTCTAATTAAAGCTGAGACTTCAGAGCATTACACATTGTCTGGCTTCAACCATCTCGTAAAAGAAGAAGAATAACCCTTTATTTAGGGGCAGAAGGTCTCAGTGCCATCTACAGCTGCTGGGTTTTGAAGCCAGCCCAGGAGCATTGTGAGCTGCCTCAGTCTGCTGGATGTTCAGGGCTTGCACACAGCCACACGGCAGCCAGGACCTTTCTGCCCCAGGCTTGGGATAGAAAGCTGCAAGTCCCTGCTGGCCACACTGAGGACATCCTGATCCATCTCTGAGATACATTCCTACTGTCCAAACGCTCGCTTTAAAGGCTTCTGTAAAAGTCAAGCAATGAAAATATCTCCACGCCAGGCTGAGGACAGTCATAGCCTCTCTTTCCCAAGTCAGATAAAAACGATCCCGCTCATTTAAAAATTCCCCTGCTGTGTTGCCCTGGCCAGTCTTTCTTATCCCCTGACTCTGACTGTGCTCATTGTTCTGGTCCATCGTTGCCATATTGAGGGAGGAGAGCTTTCTCTATTTTTTCTTCTTTTCCCCCCTGCCTGCATGATCTCCCTGGGATGCTCTGTTACAGGTATTTGCAGAGCCTGCCTGCCTCAGAGATTTCCTTTCAAGCCATCTCTGTTGAGCTTTTCAGCTCTCAGATCCTTCTTCCTGAGAAGGATATGGTTAGCAGGAAGATGTTTAGGATTCTGTCCGTGAAAAGTAATTGAGCTTTGAGATCTTTCATGTGTCCATGAACTTCTGAGTTTGTGTGGGTTCAGTGCAGCCTTTGAGTGAGGCTGGCTAACTGTAATTGGCAGTGAAACATTTCTGTAATCTTTCTGGTGCCAAAGATGCCAGACAAGCAATAAATTACACCATGTTCTGCTTTATGAAACATGGGAAAAACTTGGGGGAAATAAAACAACTCTATAAATCCACCTGCTCTATACCCAAAGCAGGTGATTCCTTGCAAGGTGACTGGTGGGACTCCTGTGCCTGGTGGAGTTATTCTTAGGGGGAGCAGTCTCACAACAGCTCAAGTATGTGTGACAGATCTATCCATTTACATATATGCATGTCTAATACGTACAACTGTAGTTTATTACTTCTCTGCACTGCCCAGAAGCTGTTCTCCTCTTCTCCTCCCTGAGGTTTGGGGTGCTGCTCGAAGGCTGTGTGAGGAGAGGAGGATTTTTGAGGTGAACATGTGTGACAATCCCCAGGCCTGGATAGGAAGTCCAGGCTGTCACCACGGGATTTCGAGGGCTAAAGTCCCTTTGGTGGTGAAGTAAATGAGAGGTGGGCACAATTCAGTGACCCAAAAAAGACAGAACTTTAATATGGGGCCACTCCCAAATATTTGGGTGAGGTGAGGGGTATGCATGCCTGGTGAGGTATGGGGAGAAAGAAATTTGAGACTTGAAGAAGTTTCATTCCCGGGTTTGTTTGGACCCAGCTGAACTCCAAATTGAATTCTCCGTGGGATTCTTCCAAGCTGAAATTCTTTCAGTGTGTGTCACTTTTGCCCAGACACAAGCTCCATGCCCTCTGAAGGGTTTGAATTTGGGTAGCAGTGGTTCCATCATTCTGGAGGGCCTCAGTGAGGAGGCTGAGGGCCTTTGTTGGCCAAGGAGATGTGCCCTGGGAGGAGCAGTGAGCCACAGGTGCTGCTTCTGTTTTGTTGTGGGCATTAGGATGCACGGTGACATTTCCAACATCAATGCAAAAGCTCTTTTGGGGGAGAAAAAATGTATTACTTGAGATAATTGTTCTAATGTGAGCAGGAAGATGACTTGTGCAGACGTGGACTGAAGTGCACACCGTGCTGTAAATCTGAGTGTTCTGCTCACTCTTCACCAGGGAGGTGTGTTATGTCATTACTTTTTGGTTTAATTTAGCTGCATGATAACTTACATTGTGTAGCTTTGCTCTAACTCTGTTGCAATAAGGTCCATGATTGCATGAAATTGTTCCCTAATCAGGTAAAAAGTTCTTTTCTGTTCTTTCTGCATGTGTTTGTAGACTCTTTCCTCCTCCCCACTCCCTTGGTGCTCATATTGTTTGCTCCATTTGTATGCCACTGAAATACTTGGATTTTTTTTTCCCTTCTGATCTGAAAATGCAGAAGAAATACTGAAGGAGATTTGCTGCAAAAGCTGTGCAAATATTCAAATAAATCAGTCAGCCTCCTTGGCAAATATACTCTTGGCATTATGCATTCCTTTTTACTACGAGATAACGGCTGAATTGTTAAAAAATACTCCTTTCTGTGACATTCTGAAAGACTTCAGAGGATGAGCCTGGTGCTGCTGGAAGGCAGTGGAGTGGTTGTTTGAGAGCACAGCCTTACCAAGGGGCACATCCTGGAGCTGCAGCACCTTTGAGATAAGGAGGAAGCCCCACGTCTGCAGCAAACAGAGCTGGGTTTGAAGAAATGCCATGTGCCTCTCCTTTAAGAAACTGCTAATTACCACTAGAAAATAAAGACGGGGCTGCTAATCAGCTGCTGCTCCACATTCTGCAGCGTGTCTGGTTTGCAACTCTTGGCATTATTCTTTCAGCTATTTTCAGCGTGTTTCATTAACAAGATTGTCTGCTCTTCCAGTTTGTTTACTCGAATAAAAAATAGTTTTGACTTCCATTTTCTTTCATGAAGCCCTTGGGAAAAGAGTTTATTTTGCAGTGATTTAAATAGTCACAATTAAATGGGGACTTGCATCTCTCGTGTTTTTGCTGCCAATAGAGACTGGTGTGCCTCTTCTCCAGGGCAGAACTTGGCTCAAGTCTCATGAGCAGACAAGGGAAGTGGTCTCATGAATGGCTTCTCTTTTGTTACCTCCACAGGCTGAATTAAACCCATATAACCCCTAAAAAGAAATAGTTTGGGTGAAAAAGACCTGAGGGAGTGGCACAGTACCCCTGGTTACAGACTATTTAACAGCAGGGGTGGTTTGTTTCTAATTTGCAGAAGATTTCGTTTCTTTCTTTTTTCTTTTCCTTGCTTCAATGTTCTCCTCAATATAAATACTGAGTTGCTTGGTCTCAAGGGGCATTGCAATTGAAGGATGTACTGGTGGAGCAGACACCACAGGTGTGGGCAGTGGAAGAGCAGAGATGATGTAGGCTCTCATTTCAGGGGGAGGAGATGGAGGCCAAGAAGCTCTAGCCAAGTCTTTAAAACAATTTTTCACCTTTATTCCGTTTGTCTGAGGTGTAAATAAAGAATTAAGACCGAATTGCTCTCTTCAGGTGGTCAATAAGCAAAGTGTCTTGGCTTCCCATGATCTGCAGAGCAGAGCCTGCCCTGTCCCACCACCTCTGCTCCCTCCCTCCCTGGTGGGCAGGATGGAGCAGTTTGTTTGATTTGATTTCATTTCCAGGCACTGCACCACCCAAAGGCACCTCACACCTGCTCAGGTACCTTTTAGATTTTGCTAGCACACGCTGAATAATTGTTAAAGCAAAGAAAAAGCAGCTCCCTTTGACTTACGCTCTTAAAGATTCAGAGGAACGTTTGGTAAAATTATGATCAATACATTGCCAATCACTCCTGGGACAGATGGATAAAGACAGCTGCAATGGTTGCAGTCAAGGTAACAGATTAAGATGATAAATCCAACAAGGCCTTCCCAGCAAAGCCAGCACTGAACTAACACATTCTTTTCTCTCCCTCAAGAATTGCCTCCATTGATGGATAATCTCTGCAGAACAGGAAGCTTTCAAATCTCCAGACAGTGTATAATAGATGCAAATTAGTGATTGTCATATGCAGTGAGCTAATAAGCTGGGCTGGTCAGGGGACACGCTAAGTGTGACACTTTATCAGGCAGCAGTAAAAGCTGATCACTTGGTGCATGTCTAGCTGTCCATATGCCTCATTATTGCCAAGGTTTAAGGTAGTGCTAATAACTGGAGTGGATGTGGCTTCATTTCCTTCAGTGCAGAAAAGGAAAAAAAGAAAGTGAATGCAAAGCATTCTTCTTCACACCTGTAGGGGAACAGATGGAGCAAAGTAGTGGTGGGGGATTTCAGAGTGACTGGATCTGTGGCTGCACCTCGAGTTGAGTGACAGAGCTGTTTTCCCACGTTTATTCACCAAACATTATCATGTGCCGTTTGGAAATGTGTATTATTTGTGCTGTTAACCTGTAAAACATTGATACCTCACTTTATGGAGTATTGAAATGTGGTGTGATAATTACAAGGTTTGAAAGACGTGTGACTGAGGAGCAGCTGAAATTTCGAGGGGGGGGGAAAACTCCCACAATCAGAGATATGACACAAAGCCAAGTGGAGAAATGGTGAAGAAATGTTACATTTTGCCTGGCTCTGGTGTGGTGTTCGTGCCTAGTGGGGGATTTGATGGATGGCAGCCGTGTGAAAGCTCTCCCAGCCAGAAGCCTCACAGGGCTGCTCTAATTTTGCCTTTATTTCTGCCTTTGATCAGTGCAGATTGCTGTGCACGTGTGAGCTGCTGTTACCCAGCCAGGGGCTTTGTCCTGCTGTCACATGCAGCTGGGATAACTCAAGCCTTGTCGTGCGTGGCTTTTTCAAACCACACAGGTCCCCAACTTCTCAAAACCCCTTGGGTTGTTTACAGCGTGGCTTTCTTTGCAACTTTGTGTTTACCTCAAAATTACCAGTGAGGTTTTCCTCTGTGTTGTGTTGACAGAACTGCCCCCTTGTTGCCACGCACCACCTCAGTTTTGGGTGGCAATTTGTGACCCCTGAGTTGCCAGCCTGGCAGGGAAATGATGCTTTTCTGCCTCACAGGTGGTGACAGGGCTGCCAGTCTGATCTGGAGGTCCGGGTAGGCTTGGGCTTGCAGAACTGGGCTGTGTTTCTGCAGCCAGAACAGCAAGAAATGGTGTTTGGTGAGCATTTCTTGGCATTGTTTTCCTTTGGGCTCTTGGGGAGGTTCCCCTTGGCTTTGTCTTGCTCACCCTCACAGAGTATCTGCACAACACCCTGCTGAGACTCTGACTTCCCAGTGCATTTGTCTGCTCATGAAGTTTTGGGCACCACATCCAGAGATGAAGCAAAATGAGAAGTTATGTTCAGAGTAAGAAAAAACCCCACAGATGAGGTTAATTATGAACAAGGCCTNCGTTCAGAGGAAGAAAAAAGACCCACATGTGGTTATGAATGTGTGAGGTTAATTATGAACAAGGCCTGGTCACAGATTGATGTCCCATGAAGCAAGGCCTGAAAATAGAAAGGACATACAGTGATGGAAAGGAGTAATAAAATGAAGTATCTTAAAGGAGGCAGGGTAGCTTAGGACATACAGCTTTTTATTTTAGATAAAGGTGAACTTAACTCAAGAATGGAAAGTGACTAAGAACAGGGTGGCAGCATAAGTGAATCATGCTGGGGATTTATCTTTTTGGCAGTGTCTTGTTGAGTTTCTTCATGTGGGAGACTTTTGGGGTAATTAAAAGAGTGAATAAGTAACTGGGAGTGAACGCAGTCCTGACTTCACCCAGAGGTACTAAGAGTTTGCAGAGGTTAGCTAGAGGAGCTTTAAAGCTGCCTAATGTTTTTGCTTTCTGTGGAATGGAATGAAAGGAAGTCCTGGGGTTATTCCGTGGCAATTCTCCTTTCAAACTAAACTTAAGCCACCAAGTACCTGAAATCTACTGTATTGTTAAAAGTCTCTGGTAATGACATGTGTGGGATACCCTGGCAGTCCCTCACTCCTGCAGAAGTGCATCACTGGGTGCTGATGATGTGTCTTTGCTTTTCTGAGAGAGCCTTCAGTTCAGGGAGTGAAGGGCTGCAGTCACTGTCCCTGCAGAGCCTCTGGAACCCCTGAGCTGCAGACAGGGGCACAATATTGCAGCTTTCTGAGTGGGGAAAGGATGGAGTGAGTCCCACAGCCCAGCCAGGGCTTGCAGGCTGCAGTGAGTGCCGAGTGATGACCACCTTCCAAAAATGCCCCTTGTTTCAGCTGGAACATTTCTTTAGTCTCTCAACTGTCCTTGACTCCGCAGTGACATTTTCGAATCAGATAAAATTCAAACCTCAAGGAGGACACTTACAGTTTAACCTCCCCTTTCAGGTTTCCCGTCCTCGGTTTGGGCCGTTTGTCGCCGATCATTTATTTATTCCATCCTTATTTCTGTACCATAAAGTCCAAGGCGTGTGTGGGGAGGCCGGGGAGTCCCAGCAGGGCACTGAGTGCTGTGTTTGTTACAGCCCAGCAGCGCAGCTGCTGAAGTCGTTGTGTTTTAGGGAGCAATGATCGGGCGCTTTTATCACCCCCTTCCCTTCCCTTCCCTTCCCTTCCCTTCCCTTCCCTTCCCTTCCCCCCCCCCGCCCCCC
>WAAE01010674.1:212243-223820 GCA_013400495.1 Nicator chloris
GCCCTCCCCTCCCCTTCCCTTCCCTTCCCTTCCCTTCCCTTCCCTTCCCTTCCCTTCCCTTCCCTTCCCCACTGATGTCCCCGGTGGGGACAGCGTCTGTCGGAGGCTGTGGGGTTGTGTCAGGATTCCCCGAGCTGCCTGCCCCGGGGAGCTGCCCTGCCTGGAGCTGGGCTCTGCTGCTGCTCTGCATCCCCCATCACCAGGCAGGCGTGTTCCATGCAAGGAAAGAGGCGTTCAGTCTCACCTTGGGGCTTAAAAGGGAAAAACCATCGAACTTTGCTCTCCTGGCAGCGGTTGGCTCAATGCCAAGCCAAAAAACCACCGGTAGGTCTCTTCAGCTGTTCCTCAGAAATGCAGCTGTTCTCTGTTGGGCTGTGTGCCAAAACCCCACCAGAATCGTTCCATGCTTAAGGGAGAGCACCAGGCTTCTTGGTGCATTTTAGAGGTGTTGTAGCAGGTGTGTGGGACCTGTCCCTACACTGTGCTCTGCTTTGTTCTGTGATTTTGTACGATTTTCTTATTTTCTTGAAACTTTTTTGCTCTTTGAAGACACGCTCGATACAGATCGTGCCGTCTGGCAATTCTTTTATGAGCCATTTTCTGTGAGGTGCTGGAAACCCTCAGAGGTATTGAACCCTCACAGAGCTAAATCCAGCTGGCTCTTGGAGAAATTCAGTGCTTTGAGAAATTCAGTTCTCTGCCTGTGTGGTTGTGCTGGGCTCAGTGGAGGCTGCTGGAGCCCACAGGCAGCTGCCACCAGAGGAACAAGCTGCCTGCTGGGGCTGACCCCATGGCTTGGGAATGTGTGCTCCTCCTCTTGATGCCTCAAGTGTGAGCTGTGCTGTGTTCAGGCTCTGTGTGCCCAGGGTGCAGCTCTGGGCTCACACCCAGGGTCACTCAGCTCTGGGCTCACACTCAGGGTCACTCAGCTCTGGGCTCACACTCAGGGTCACTCAGCTCTGAGCTCACACTCAGGGTCACTCAGCTCTGGGCTCACACTCAGGGTCACTCAGCTCTGAGCTCACACCCAGGGTCACTCAGCTCTGAGCTCACACTCAGGACAAGGGGGACAAGTGTTCAGCCCAAAAGCACAAACAAGGGGGGGCTGAAGGGACAAAACAAGGATGGGACTGCATGACCTGGGGCTGGAATTGGACAATGAAACCCCAATGTGCAAATGGACCAAAACTTATAAAAGTGTCAGATCTCGTGTCCGTTCTGTGTCCATTTTGTGACCATTTTTAGTCCACCTTGGGTGCAGCCCTGCCCAGGCTCTTGTCCTACCCAAGGTGCACCCTAAAGGCTTTTTAATACACACCTGCTTTATTCTCTAGTGCAGTCTCTGCTCCAGCTCAGCCTCCCCAAGGCATCACTCTGTGCCCAAGCTTTGATAAAAGGTGAGGATCTGAAGGGGGAAAAGAAAACCAGATGGAAAACAGCCCCAGCCGCCCAGTTCCCTGATGATGGCAGTGCAGGGCAGAGGGAAACCCAGATTTCTGGATGAGAACACTGGGATCAGCAGCCAGCTCCACCTAAGCTGAAAAGGAACGTTTGCTGCAGCTCAGCAGCTTTCCTGAGGCTCTGAAAGCCTTTAACAAGAGTGGGCACTGCAAACATTGTCCCACTCTTCTCCTCGGGGGAAATGCAAACCCTGCCAGCGTTACAATGGCTTGCTCAAGGTCAGCATGGAATAAAAAAGTGAAATCCCAAGTCCTTTATCACTGCTGGGTGTCTGGGAATGTGCTCCATGCACCAGGAGCTGGCTTTTCCGGCTCTGCCGTGGCAGTGGGGTAGGTGCTCAATGGGAAGAAAATAATTGGCATTTGCAGACAATCATGTCACTCTGATTTATACATGGGAATCCGACTGCAGAAACGTGCAAAAAGAAAGCCCTAACCTTTTGTCAAATGACACAGTGTGATTTATAATTAGATAATGGCTGTTGTCTCCTAGGGGTACTGACAACCTGGAATGATTCTCACCAGATTATTGTGGGATCGATACCAGCTGAATAATTAAAATTCAATACTGCTATGTCTCTATCAGTAACATTGGAGGAATGATGTATGACATGTTTAATTGGATTTGTCAGACACTGCCCTACGTGCATAGATCAGGGGGATATTTTTAGAGTTCTGTGTTTCATTTCCTCGTTACACTTGCCTTGTACCTTTTAACATTCATGGTTACTCCCAAGCAATGATGCTGCTTGCTCAGGGAGCACTGTAAACACTGACCCTGAGTTTGTGCTGACCTTTCACTCTAAATGTTAAGAGTCTTAATGGAGACTTCCAGTAATTAATTCATGGTAAATGTTAAATTGCAAAACGGTGACAAAGTGGAGGAAAAGAAAAGGGTTTTGTTTCTTTTTCTTGGTGGCTGTGTTGTTAACTGCTTCATTACTGGTGCTGGGCAGTTTGTATTTCATTCATCAGCACCAGAAATGGGAGGTGTGAGATGGAAAAGGCTGCTGGGATGTTCATGGATTCATTTGGGAGGCAGGGTTCGTCCTTCCAGAGCAGTGGGTTGCATTTTGTGTTGAGAGCTGTGCCAAGTGTGGGTTGGCAGTGCTGTGGTCCTGACCACCCAATATAAATGTTGTGTTCCTCACGAGTATTTGGATCTTAGCATCCAGTTATCCCTCTCTGGAGGCCTGTCTGTTGTCAGGATGAAATGGCCAGGCACCTTTTCATGCCACACTGCCAAAATAGCCCAGAGAACGAGAGAAGGAACATTTCCACTGATTGTTCATCATGTCCTGGGATCAAGGCTTGTCTCCTGTTGCTTACCTGGGGCTGGGAAACTCTGCTGTGCCCTGAATTCTGACATTGGGTTGTAAGTAATAAGCAAGCAGGATGGCCCAGAGTAGCTGCTACAAATGAAGAATAAATAAAGAATAAATAAATGTGTGAGCCTGCCTCTCCCAAGGCTCACACACTGCTCAGTTTGGGACATTGTGGTTAGAATTAATTTAAAGATTCCTTATCTTTCACCACAGTAAAAGAGGAAAGAAAATTAAGCTTAGGTGCACTTGAATATTATTATTGTTTTTCCCACTGATTATTGTCAGTTGCAGTTTTAGATTTTGCCCCTGATCTTGTTAATATTCATGCTGTTAATTAACCAATTTCTCTTCACCTGCTCTGCCTGCTTTCATAAATGTGTGATTTGTTTCTTGCTGTGCCCCCCATGCTCCACTCCAGCCTGGCACAGTGCTACCCAAGCCAAGATTTGTGAGCCTGCTCTGCATAATCAAACATACATTTCCTAGTTCTTTTAACTAAGTTTATTCACACTTATTTTCTACATCGAGGTCCTTTTAGTTACAGTTGTCTCAGTCTTTCTCCTGCCAGCTCATGGACTGAATATTTAATTTATCAATTCTTGTTGATGGTTTCATGAAACACTAAATGTTGAGAGACAGGGAAAGTCTCTGCTGCAGCTCCCAGGTACTGAACTCTCTTAAAGGTGACAGGCAATGGCAAATGACTCTGTGCAACAGTTTTGTGGGTCCACAAGGAGCTGGGCTGAAGATACAAGATTCAGGATTGAATGCTGCTTCTTTCACAGCTGTTGTAGCCAGGGTTTTGTTCCTCTGAACTCCTAATGGTAAAAAAACCCCAACCCAAACAGCAGAAAGACAGATGAAGCAAGTTGTGATGCAGTTATAGTTATTTACAGGCTCCCTGGAGCTCTCCATAGGACAGTGAGACCATGTCAGGGCCTTAGGACCTGTTTTCACCTTCTGTGCTTCTGCCATGCCCACCTTCTGCTGTTTGTCCTTCACTGCCTCTCGCTGTGGCTCCTGGGTGAGCCTTGTCCCCTGGAAGTCAATGGAGTTTGATTATTCCAGTCCAGTGGGATCAGGATTGTTGGCTCTTAGCCTTTGGTCGTTTTCCAGGGTACTTTGTGAAGCAGTGCAGCTGAGAGGTTGTGGGGTTTTTTTGGTTTTTCTTTTGAATACAGATAGAATTCACTTGATCCAGGGCTTTGCTGCAAGAGGTGTACTGAACCAAGGACTTCTGAGCCACGTTTCTCACTTTTTGCTTGTCCCAAGTTTTTCTTAGTGCTGAAGGACTAGCATGGAACCTGTCTCAGCTCAGTCAGAACCTTGGGGAGATGTTTTTGTGTTTTCAGAAGGGCACATTCTAGCTGGGGATCCCTCTCAAAGGCAGCCTGACTTGTGGGAGAGCAAACCATGTCCCATTCCTGCCCCTCAGAGCTGGCTGCCACAGCTGGGGCAGGGCTGGGGTGCTCCCAAACCGCCCAGCACAGGCAGTAACAGCTCTCCTCACTCCCTCTCTTGTCTTCTTCTGAAAGTCTCAGCATTTATCTATTTCCCCCTGAGCAGAAGGCTTTCATCCTCACAAATACATGGCTTTTATCTTCCTGGAGCTGTTTTTTCTTGCAAACACTCCACACCAGACAGGATAAGCCCCGTGTTTACACTGAACATTCTCCCTCGTGTAAACCCTGGGTGAGGATCTTCTCATCACCACATCCATGTCCAACCCCTGCTATACCAGGGGGTGTGATATGGAATATTTGTGTGAGATCTGCTTTAATGTGATCAAGCCTCAGTTCTAAAAGGAAATAATTAGAAAAGATTTTTTGGTTTTGGTATCCTTACTGCTCCCATGTTTCTCTGGTGATGCAGAGTCTTCTAATAACTTTTCACAAGAATGCTTTTGCTTCTCAGTTCATGTCTTTAGTGTCCAGGATGGTTCTTCTGTTCTGATGTGTGTCCCAGGGATACACTGCTGGTGGATTTTTATGTCCTTAATCAGGTAAACAAGTTAAATCCTTTATTTTTTTTCTTTTTTAATCAACCTTTGCTGTTAAATCCCCCTCTTTCCTTGTTAAACATAACCCCCCAAACTGTGGGCAGGTGTCTTCAAATCCTCTCACTCAGAGCTGGAAATGGCATTTCTGGTACATGAAAGGTTTTTGTGGTGTTTATGGTCAGATCTTTGTTTTCAGTTTGTGTTTTCAGCTGATGAGCACATTACTTCAGGTGATCACTCAGAAGAGGATGTTTCTTGTTTTAATGAAGCAATCAAGAAGTGATTGACAGGAGAGGCAAGGTTAGATCAGGAAAGGGAAAGAGTCACTTTAAATAGCTGTAGGGCTGTGTTTGAGAAGCAAATAGATGCTTCTGTAACCTGGGTGAAGAAATGAGCTTTAAAACACAGCAGTAAATACAGATAGAGAGAGAGACAAAATGTTAATATCCCTGATATGATGATATAAGAATTGCTGGTTTGAGGAGAAACACCTCAAGTGACATTTAGTGGACAGAAAAAGCTGCAATCCTAAAACCAACATTCAAATTTATGTGTAGAAATTCAAACATCTCTTTCAGTGTAAGGAATGTAGATAAACTGTGCTAATGGGATTGTTTTATTTGAAAAGAAGAGGTTCAAAGGGTTGAAATGCAGAGTTTATTTTTGTTTTCTACTGTTATTCATTCTTATTTCTTGTGTGGTTAAGTCTCACCAAAGCCATGGTGTGCTGTGTACTCCCCATGCATGGCAAATCCTTTCCTGTTTATAGAATAAAATAAGCCTAAGGAACAGAACAGGACTGATTTCTGCCAAGCTACAGATTTAGTTTGGTCACTTAGCTCAGTGAACAGGTAAATCATGTGCTCTTCACATTGGCATAATAGCAGCAAGAGCACAAAAATCACCTGGTCACCCCTTTGGGGCAAGGTTAGGCAGCATAAAACGTATTCAAGTGCCCACTTCAGGGGTTTTTATCACACAAATAACTCCTCCTCTTAATGCTTCAGAGTAATTGCTGGGGAACAGTCACTGTGTTCTTGGCATTGTGTGAAATGTAAGTGAAAATACTGCCACGATGTGCATGAACAAAGCTGCTGTGTGCAGGCTCTCAGGTGCCAAAGGTGCTCTCTTAAGTGTTACACAAAGAGTCAAAAGCAAGTGGAACAAGTAGGAACCAATCCATCGTGTGAGGTGGTGACTGGCTCACGGCCTGAGGTCAAGCATCAGCCTTGAGGACGCTCAGGTTTGGACTTTTCACTGTTGCTTTTGTTTGTGGGCGTGCTTGGCATGGAAGATGTGGCATTTACTTTTGGATATGTGGGGGTGAAGTTGATAATCAGATTAAAATAGCAAAAAACTGGATTAAAAGGATGGGAATATGCTTGATTTGTACTCCCAAGGTTTATAAACACAGATTTTGATGGGCCATATGGTCTCTTGTCTCTGCTACTGCACTTCATGCTCCTACCACGCTAATATCCCTGATCTTTATTCTAATTGTTTTTAAATGTTCTTGTTTATAGCAAAGAGGAAAACATGCAGCACACACAGGGCTGGGGAAGGCCAGTGTGCCACGCAGAGCCCTTTGTGTGCAGATGGGAGCTCCAGGGCAGGCAGCCTGGCCTGCCCACAGGGTGGCTGCTGTGCCAAAACTCTCCTGTGTACCCAGGGTGCTGGAGTCTCTGTCCTCCTGCCACCTGTACAGTCAAGGCTGTTCATTCTGAAGTTCAATGCAGCTTAATTTCCTTCATCCTTGTACCCAGTCCTGTGCTGGATGTTTCAATACAAAGCAGATTTTCAGTTCTGTGACCAGTTTTCTCTTTCCAGCATTATTGCTGGAGACTGACATTTAAGAGCAGCCTCGTTCCACAAAGGGTACAGTACAGGAGGGGAATGATCTCAGAATTTTGCCACGAGTCCTTGAGGAGGCAAGGTTGAATGCTGTTTGCTGAAGTCAATAGGGTTGTTGTACACAGGCTTTGTGTGTGTGAGCACAGGAGGCTGAAACAAATCAATTTCCATTGACTTCTCTAGCAAAGGAGCCATTATTTAGAACTGAATAGCCATTGCTCCTGTAATATAATGTGAAAACTTATCGTGGTTTTACTGAGGAGTAGGTTATGATGAAATTATTTGTTTAAAAGCGAAGTGGAGATGTCTTCTGAATATAAATTTTGGATGTATTGATTGAAATCTTTTGATGAATAAATCGTGTTTATTTTTTAAAGCTGTTATCAAGAGTAATATCAATCTCACATTGACAATGGAGTTTATTGGTACAGAGAATTTTCTGGCAGTTATTCAAATAGAAGAAGCAATTACAGTCCTAGTGAGAGCAGCTCTGTTTAAAGAAATGCAATAGTAATTCTTGAAGCACCAGCCCCCTTGTAAAAGTCTCTCTTTGCATTATTTTTCCTGCTTGGTATTTTTCCAGTTGAAATTCCCTGTACTAGTAACATTTAAGGTCTGAATTGCTGAAGAAGTTTTTATGCCTCCCTTTGTGCACAGTTTATGTTAACAGAGTGAGATACTTGAGGTCTGAAAGGGATTTATGCAGTAAAACTGGCTGATCACATCTTTTTAGTATTCTCTGTGCCTCTTGGTGCATCTTTTCCCAACCCAAGGCACAGGTCAGGGGGATAAGCAGTAACTCAGTGGAGTCCACTTAAGGGAAGTCCTGTGGAAAGAGGAGCTGTCAGCAAAACCAGTTTCTGCACAGCAAATCGTTCCAATGGGGGGAAAAAAAAAGAATTTTAGCAAAAATTCTGTGAAGTCCATAGGAATGAACACTTACAATAGGAGAACTTGATTAAAAGGAGCAAATGCCACAGCAAGAGGCACATGGTAAATGTGATATCAGTGAAGGTGAAAGGGCAGTGACCTGCCTGATACATTGCTGCTCATTATTCACCCTTTGGAGGGAAAAACCCCCAAACAAACCCAAACAAACCCCCCCCCCCCCAACCAAACACAATTCCCCCACCCCAAATCTATTAGCTCTGCAGTGAATTTATAAATTCAGATGAGTCCTGCTGTTAGATGGCACAGAGCATGCCCAGCTTCAGCAGAACCAGGTTTCCCCGTGGCATTTGTATCAAAATGCCATTCCATCCCTTTTCCTTGGCTCCCACAAGGAGTGTGAGCAGAGGGGGTGGCCTCTGCCAGGGGTCTGTGGCTGGAGCCCTGCCTGTGCCCCCACGGCTGGGGCTGGGTGCTGTCACTGCCAGTGACACTGGTGACACCCATCTCTGCTGCTGCCCAGCAGTGGCACCCACAAGTGCTCCTCTGGGTCCAAGCCTCCGTTAATCTGAGGTTTGAACAACTGAAAAACCAGCCCTGGACCCGACAAATGAATGGCTGTAAGCTGGAACTGTTGGTAGCCATGGGTATTGTTTGTAGTCAGCTGTTGGGGTTTTTCTAAGAGGAAAGCATTGGAAAGCTAGGATAAGTGTTCTTGTGTTTTCACTTTATAAAGCAAAGTTGTTCTTCAGTGATCAAACACCTTTGACTGCAGGTAAGTGATGAATATTTGGAATGTGGCAGAGGCAATGCAAACCCAGGACCTGCTTCTTGCTTGAGTGAGAGAAACTGCATTCAAATTGGAAACAAAACCCTGAACTTCCAGTTGCTGTGGCTGAAAAAAACTCTTTCAAATGATTTAAATAAGAATCCAGTCCTTAGAAACCAAGATGTGTTTTAATTGCTGTTGTTTCCTGCCAGAGGCACAGGGCAGAGGGATAAGAGATGAGCTGTCAGTAATGAAGGGTTTATTGCAGAGGGCTCTGGCTGTGTTTTGGTCAGCTCTGCATGGAGCCACAGCTCGTGGTCAGTTTGTTTCCTCCCTGCTCTCTCACAGCTTGGGGTCACAGTTGGAATGCCCTGGAAATGCCCCACAGTGAAACAGAGCTGGAAGGGTTTACATTGCTCTCTGAATTACCAGCAGGAATCCACCAGAGTAGGAGAAGTGCATGAGTTTGAGGAGTAGATGTGTGTGCTTCCTTGAATGTGTTGGGATAAATCCTCCGTGGTTACAGGGAGCCAGAGGAACTCTTGTATTGGCAACTTCCCCAGCTTTGCACCATCACAGACAAGAGCTGATCAAGCTGCCTTACTTGTTCTTGATTAACATATTCTTTTGACATTCTGTGTGTGCAGCATGTGTTTTAAATTTTAATAATACACAGACCTTATGCTGCTTGTTTGTCAGCATTCTGCTGAAGAATCCTCTGCGCAGGATAAAAAATGGAGTGGAATGTATTGCAACTCAAACAACGCCCTTTGTAAGCCTCTGCTTTCACAAGTTAATTATCATTTATACACTGGAGCCTCTGTAACAGCCTCAAAAGTGGTGCAGGGAGGGCAGGTGAACTTCACACTGGGAGGAGGCCACAGGAACACGCAGGCAGAGCAGTGTTGGTAGAAACGAGCTGCAGGAGTTCTTGTCTCTCAGGTTGCTGTTAATAGTGATCTGTGCTGGAAAGGCCTGTGCTGGGCCTGATTTTGTTCTCATTTCAAGTCGTTCTGCCCTTGATTTTTTTTGTCATTCACTTTGGCAATGAACTTAAATTGCTGCAATGATCAGTTGTCCTGCTCTTCCCTGTGTGTCTCCTTGCTCTCCCAGGAGCCAGTGTGGTACCTCGAGCTAAGGTGTGGAAAAATGGAATGAGTCTTGGAGGGGCAGGGGAAAAACCAGTGAATTCTGTCCTGTGAATTCAGCTTCACAGCCACAGCCTCTGTGGGATCAGAGAGTGCACAGGGGAGGGGACACAATGGGGGCAGAATTAAATCTTCTTCAAGCTGGCTATGAAATATGTCTAACTTTAGGCCAGAAGTCCCCTTTTCAAGAATTAAAGTTTGGATTCATAGTACATCTTTGGAGGCCAGTTAAAATCAGGCTTCAAGCTGTTTTGTCACTTTATGCACACAAACCTGATTGCAGGTGAACATTTAATTGCCTGATGCACATGTACCCTTTGTCAGACCACACGTATGAAGGAGCATAAAAGGTGAAATTGTACTGCAGTTCTAAAAGCCAGATCTGAAAATGTTTATGGGTGAGATATGGAAGTGCAAGGCAATGTTTAGTGCAGAAAATCTGCAGGAATGGGGAGGACAGGAGCTTATCTGTGTGATTTACATTGATGAAAGCACACGCTCTGAAGTTGGCTGGGCCATTTGCAATTGCTAATAAATTAATGAGACAACTTTGAGTCCGCTCACCGAGTCAGAGTTTGAAAGGACTGCTTTGTTGGAAGACTTTGCAGCTCTGGGCTCAGGCTTGGCTCAAACCCTGCTGGGCTCCCAAAGTCTGAGGAGGACACGATCCCCCAGTAAGGAAAGGCATTGTTTCCAGCCCTCCCACTCCTAGCTCTCTGAAATGCAGAAATGCAGGATGCAGCCCTCCAGCACAGGGCCTGCCTGGGCTCTTGACAGGAGGGATGGAACAGGGGGGCTCTGCAGGGCCTGGGGAGCTGAGCTGCCCTGGGGTAACACACGAGGGGGAGTGGTGTGCCCTGTGCCACTCCCCACACACCCCAAAACCTGAACAGCAAAGCTGGACAACCCTGCTGTTACTTCTGCCAGAGATGAATGTGGCATCACGACCAGTTATGGAGAATCAGAGAGGAAAGGATTCTGTCTTCCTGCCCTTTGTGCCTCCTGCCATCCATTAGCTCATGTGGCAGCTTATCCTGTAGACAGAGACAGGCTTTCCTCTCTTGTGTGTCAAGTGTCATCCTAACTGCAAGAGGAGGGGATAAAACAGGGGTTTAGGTGCTTCAGGGATGGCAATAATTAGTGCAGTGGGAATTATGGAAGCTGATAAATGCCTCTGCCTCTCCACGTGCACAGTCAACAGAGACACGTGGGCACAGCTCTAAATCCAGCCCTAAATTCACATCCATCTGCCCAGCTGGAGGCAAATTGTAACATGGAGATGGTTTTCAGTGGCTGGTGGGGTTGCCACGTTACCTGCCAGGTAGGTTCTGTGCAGGTGCTGTCCTGGTGGCAGTAAGCAGCCAGCAGTACCAAGCACACAGCAGCAGAGGCAGGCAGAGCACAGAGCCACGGCCCAGAGGAAGCATGAAAGGTGTTTTTTCCTGGATCATGGAATCAGATCTGTGTTAGTTCATCCTGAAGCAGTATCACAGTGACTTTCTGTGGTTGTTTCCTACAAAACCTGGGACACCACGGAGTGTGCCGAACCCATGAACAGCAGCATTTGGAAAAATGGGTCTGGCACTGCACAGCCTGTGAAATGGCCTTTTGTAAGGCATCTCTCACTCATCAAATGGACCCTGTGAGGGAATGAAAGGGACCAAGCAGGATGTGAGAGGCATTTACCTGAAGAAGAAAGTGGAGCTCTGTGTTATTGTTTTCTGTGACCATAAAAATCAGAGTAATCCTAAAAGCTGTTTTTCTGTGCCTGACATTCAAGTAGGCAATGTTTAGTTTATCATATTGAGCCTTTCCACACCCTGCCCTCCCCACAGGAGCTCCTGCCTCCTTTATCTTTTATCTCCTGCCTCTTGCACGTTGGTGTGTTTGTGGGTTTTGTTTTGGAGGCAGGATGCTTTGCTCTGTGCCCAGTGAGAGGCTGCAGGCTGTGTCTGCAGGGACACGTGGAAAGGTGTCAGTAGCTGTTGTGACAGTTCCTCTGGGTGCAGACACAGCATTCAGCCAATATGCCTGGCAGATTTCTGCTTCCTCACAGCACTGCAGAATCCTCCGGAGAGGTTTGCAGGGGGGTGGTGGGATGGGGAAAGGTGCATCTGCAGTGCTGAGCAGCCAGGAG
>WAAE01010675.1:0-59250 GCA_013400495.1 Nicator chloris
TTAATTTAATGGAATTTTTCATTTGTTATGCCATGGAAATCTCTTAATTTATTTCTATTTTCATGGAAAAACCCAGCAACTTTTCTACCTTTACTATTTTAACATCCCAAAGTACTAAAAACTCCTGTAAACCAAGCAAACAGCTTTAAAAGTATGTGGATTAATTTAAGGTATAACAATGCAGTGTTTCTTGAAGGGAAGATTAGCAATAAAATATGCAGAAATTAGAATTACCCTTCTCCTTTGAGAAGAAATAATTTTCCTTCCTGAAGTAGATTTTATTCATTATTTTTGATAATATTAACATTTCACAGGGACTTAATAGTTACTACATCAAGAGGTATAGGCAGAAATGAAAACAATTATTTGACAGCTCATATCTGAATGTTGGTAACGTCTCAGCCGAAGTATAAAACTGCCAGAGTAGTATCTTCCCAAAAATGAATAATTACTTGTTTTCTTTATCAGGCAGCAATTCCTTTACTAAAATTTAAATCAGGAAGCAATTTTCTGGTGAAAATGAAAAATACTAAATCAACAGAGCAAGAAAACTAGGCACATTAGAGAATCAAAATTACAATTCTCACTGTCAGGGAAATTAGTAACAAAATATGACCACGCATCTCTTATGGAGATATTTTACCCTATGTACTGGTCAAAATATTTTGCTGGAAGACTTGATGCATTTTTACGAGGACAGTTACATACATTGGAAGGCAATAAATGCCTTATTTTTACAATAGGCTTTAGGAAATGCAGCAAAAACTGGATAGGTATGGAATAATTTATCTGTAAATTAGCCCACATGATCAAAGTGAAGCCATTGGTTAGTGAGTATCATTTAATATGCATCACATGAGCAATACATACCATATCTACAACTCGATGTCTATTCCCTGGTGCACCCACACAAATGCCTGTATGGAATTCTAAATTCCCTCAAGCATTTTTTCTTCAGAACATTCATCTTGAAGTTCCCCAAACTGCAAATCAAGGTTTTGTATGTTTGGTTCTTTGACTGGATTTTACAATTTAGAACTAGCATTTTCCTGAAGCATGGAAGCTGCTGCTGAGCACAGCTCAGTCCTGTGGCACCACATCCAGGGAAGGAAGCAAGCGTGTCTTAAGACACTTCCTGAAGTAGAAAACTGCTGCCCGTGTTATTACTCTACTTCTATTAAAACCTCATTACAATGGGTGTATATACCATTCAGCTTATGTAAGAAAAATATTAGGGAAATATTTAATATATCTATTATTAGCTGTGTTTTAGAGGAATGTAGCATGTGGAAACACGGAGAAGAGCCATCAACATTTGACCAACTGTCTGTGGATCATCAGCATATTTTCTGCAAATCACCATTGATTCACAGGCCACAGTTTGAAAACCACTGTCATGGTATGTGAAGAACTGTCTTACCTGGAAAGTAGAATAGAAAAGCCTTATGGAATTATGTCCCCTTTTGCCATATTTCTCCAAACGTGAGGCCTGAAATCAGATGATACCTTATACCAACATGTAAGAATAATAAAGTACTTCTAGTGGTCCTGGTGTCCGGCATCTGGAACAAGTTAAAAAAGGAAGCTCATTACTGTTACACCTTCTACAACAACACTTTCAGATGTCATTCCATGAATGGATGGAGGCACACATGCAGTTTATATGACTGGAATGCTCTCTCTCAGATTCTTAGGTGTTTTGCACCCTATCCTTGATATCTATGGCAAGCAGAGTTAAGTGGTCAAAATCTTGGGAGAGCTTTCCCCTCCTCTTTGGTAATATATGTCTTTGATACAAAAACTAGACCTTCATACATATGTCAGATTTTCTTCAGGAAAGAATTTGAATTCATATTCCTTTCCCTTGCTACAGCTACATTCTTCATGAATGAAGAGCTGCAGAGTAAGCATATTCTTAGTATTATATGGGTCAAATCATCCCTGGCACTAGGGATGAAATAGAAACAAAACCCCTAAATCTCATCAGGTCCCAAATTCCTTAGTTATCATCAGTTTTCATTTCATTTCATGAGATTTTCATTTCTTAGTCTTCTGGGATTTTCTTCTTTCAAGTCTGATTCTTCTGTCTTCTGAGACTTCTGTCTTCCAAAGTCAGGCAAACAGGAACAAATTAGAGTAATACTTCCATTATTTGGGAATATTGCCCCTCAGGTGCCTTATCTTACAAAGCACTGAGCACTGCCACATGTTTGAGGAACCTTTTTTCTGGAAAGTAGAGCTGTTTGTCATAGTGGCCCCTCTCACATACTTCTTTTTTCAGGAATTGTAAAAATGCAGCCCAGTTCTAGGTTCCTTCAGTCTTATAATCTGTTTGCAACTTTGGTATCCAGAGCAAAGACAGGATATGGGGAAAACCACCTTGCTCAGAGTACTTCCGTACCAGTTGTCATCATTATTAGTAATCATGCTTAGACCAGAGTCACTATTTAGGATCAGCACAACCTTGTGCTTGGCTTCGCTAAAGCCATGTAAAGCTGAAGACCAATCAGGTATCCACTTAAAAAATTTCTTTTCAGATCTCCTATTTGTTGCAGTTAGGAGGTAGAGGATGGGCAGATGCAGGGCTTCATGCTTCAAAGGTGTGCATATCCTGCTAGCAGGATCTCTTTGTAGCTACTTACAGTGCATAAACCCCTGGAAAAAGGGGTAGTGACAGATGGGGCAGGGGCTCTTTGGAGAGATGTGGAACTTGTGTTTTTTGATAGCTATTCGGTTTTTTCAAACAGAGGAAGACTCTCTGTGCTATTCCATTTTGCCTAGAGATGGTAAACATAGAAACAGTACAATTAATTTTAAAGGTGCATTTAGCTATTTGTGTATGCTACAAGTTCACTTTTTCAAGATTCTTCCCTTCTGGAGTAAATGCTGATTGTAAATGAGAAGTCATTCATTTATCTTTTTCTTTTTGAAAATCTTCTAAAAATGACCTGAAAAAGGTGTTCTCTCTTTTACCAGTTCATTTCTTGAGCAGCAAAGGCAGGCGAATGTGCTAGTGAATGCAGTCCAAATGTGAATGCTGCATGTGCTCAGCCCAATCTCTGTCCTGGCAGGGAAACAGTCTAATAACATGGAGATATTCCTGAAAGTTCCCAACAGCTTTTTACATACACCATTGCTCATATCTAGCAGTTCATAAAACTCACAGTACTGAATAGAAAACTTTTAATGTGACAGATAATGAGACTGGGTAAGGTCTGATGCCTGCAATAGCCTAAGTGCATGCATTACAGTTTAGTGGTGTAGCACTTGTCCTCCTGTGTTTCCAGTGTTTTTGACTCATGATCCTACAGCTTTGTGTGCACTTGAGCCTGGTGACTGATGCTTTTCATCTCAGCACCATGTAGCAGTAGCTTCGTCACTCCCACACATTGTGAAAAGCTATTGGCAAAGACTGGACCCCTTTCCTTTGGAGAGGAAAGAAAAATGCATGTTTGATAGAATGAAATTTTAATGCATATCAAAAAGAAAAAGTAAGGTTTTCAGCATGTTGTTTTGTTGACAATTCTAAGTATATACTTCAAACAGATTAAGAATGACTTTTTATATAGATATCTAATATCAAGGAGACAGGTGTACTTTTGATAAATGATCTCTTGATTGAAATTAGGAAACTTAATCTGTTGGGCTACCCTGTGTTTAATGAAAAGATGATCAGCGGCACTTTAAAAGAGTATGTTCATAAGAGAATAGAAAGGTAATCTCAGACGTGAGGAAAACAAATTAAAGTATTTTCTTTGTTTGCCTTAGATGTGGGAAAATAAGATGGTTTTGTTTTAGCTCCTCAATCAGTAGCCATTGCAGCCCAGTTTAGAACCTTGTTCCAGGGTCAGAGGAAAAAACCTCATTAGTTTCAATGGATTTTACATAAAAAACAAAACTGGGAGTTAGAAACATCTGGTCCATGGGCTGACTATAGTCAATGCTGTCACTTCCTCTGTTCAAAGTCACTTTTTTTTCTGTGTTATTCCAGGATGACAGAGTTGTGTGCTGACATTTGATTCTCAACAGGGATAATGAGACCCTTATCCACCCTTTGCAAGCAACTGTTCAAACTGCAGTCTGATATGAAAAACAACAGATAATGAGCTTTGACCAAAACAAATGTCTGATCTCTTGCTTTGAATTTAAAGCCTCCCTTCCTCAAGTGTTGATAGAAAATGAATTTTTTTCTTATTATAGATGGAAAATAGTAACTTTAATACTCTGTTAGGAATTCCAACACCCTATGCTTCTGACGTCCTAGCAGTAATGGAAGTGAAGCTGAGTTTTCAATTCAGTAGTAATATAGACCTAATCCAAAAACTGATGCCACTTTGTGAAATCAGACAGTTGCTGTCCAATGTGTTGTAACTGATCTACGTGATAACCTCCCCTGTACAGCCCACACACACACAATCATGATTTTTAAAGCTGCCTGCTTAGATATGGCCTTATTTACTTAATGTTATAATCAGCAAACTCCATGTGAAAGACAGAACAACCCACTGAGTAAATCATTGGCTGTGGCTTATACCTTCCTGCAATACTCTTGATGCAGTGAAAGGAAAATTTATACAGTATGTTGATGGGGTAAAAAAAGAAAGAAAGTTATACTCTTAAGATAATTTTAAAATGGACTTTTAAAAGGTAATTTTAAAAGATTGGAAGGGAAAGAATGTATTTTCAGCATAGGAGGTGGAACAGGGACATGGTTGCACGAGTGTCCTTCAGGAGTGGAAGTGGCCAGCATGAGCTCTCCCAGGGATGCGTTGCCACTTTTACTCCCCAGGATAGTTTCTGTACATCAGTAGCAGGCAGTGTACTGGTGAATCACATGGAAATGAAAGGGTTGGCATAATTCTTTCATTTTCTTGTAATTTGAGGGGGTTTTGTACATTTTATGAGCTTCTATGGATTTTTAAATGTTCATTGCCTTTGTAGAACCTATAACATCAGGAGAGAAAATTCTTGTGTGTGGGCCCATAATTAGACCTGTGATATAAAATGAGTTTTCCAGCTAGGCTCCTGCACAGAGAGAATAAAACTGTTGAGCATTAAGTCTTGCATTTATGCCAAGGAATATACAAATAACAAGGATATCCAAGTGCTGAGTATTAATACTCAATTTCACCACAGCTACAGTTTCCAGATATGTGGAAAATTAACATGGTGAAAAGTTTAAAAACAAAAGTTTACTTTTTTTTTTTCTAATTTATGTGTTTACAGATAGGGAAAACAGGTGCCTATCTGCAATTCCTCAGTATTTTGTCCCGAATGCTGATTAGACTGACAGAAGTGGATGTTTATGATGAGGAGGAAATCAACATTAGTAAGTTCCTGATATAGAAATATTCTGGAGACAATAGAAAGTTGTTACGCTAAATTGAAATATAGCTGTGTGTATATTCTAGGCCTGTTCTATCCTATTCACCTTTGTACTTACATTATTAAATACTGTAAGAAAATTTTTCTGTGATCTTCCACTGATAGTTTAGAATATTTTATTATTTTATTCATCATTTAGAATTTAGTCATCTTCTCTATAAGCAAAGAACATACCTCTATTTTTTGTGGAAAGGGATCAACAGCATTTATATATATTAAATGATATCCAGCCATTGGTTTTCAGTGTAGAATTGGAATGAACTTTTGTGGTAAAGCATATAAAAGGAATAATTTACATTTTGGCAGATTTATACCATGAGGAGCAATGTCATATTTTCTCATTGCACAAGACTACCTAAGGGAAGGAAGTTGCTTCTCTCTGATACCTCATTTTAGTCCAGACTTGCTTTATTGGCAGTGTATTACTCCTCTGCATTTCCAGATGTATTTCTGTAGCTCAGACAGGACATGAAGATAATTTTTAAAAGGTAGAGTTGCATTGAGGTGCAAGGTACATTTGTGCAAAGGTTTACTTCTTAGTGCATAATGATATTGTGTCATCAGACTAATGAAAGAAAAAATGAAGGAGGAATAACAGGTACAGCAAAACCATCTAGAGCAATATAAAGAGCTTTAAAAAATTCTGAATTCTTATTTTTCAATAATATCATAGACATAAGAGAAGAATCTGATCAATACTACCATCGACCTGGAGATCCGTGGCCAGATTTGGAGACATTTAGGAAGATGCCTTTTGACTACACCATCCATGATCCAAAATATGAAGATGCAAGTCTGATTTGTTCAAAGCTTCAGACTATAAACAGTGAAGGTTAGAAATTTTTAAATCCTCATTGATACACGTATATGTATTTATTTTCTTTTATGGTGAGAATCCTGTTAAACTTTTAAGCAGAGTTAAAATAGCTTTTGATTAAGTAATAGTGAAAAACGATTTCAAGTTCTCCAGATGAAGTACCAGAGTATGACCCTTATTAATTACTTATGGAATATTATATGGATAGTCTTTCATTAGAAAAGCTCTATTTCTACAATAAGTTTGTGTATTTGAATGATTTTATAAAGTAGCATTGTCCTGCTCTGTAGCAATGCAGTGATTTATGTGCATGAAGTTATTTTTTAGGTTTTAGGTTAGGTTTGGAAAGCATGAGGTGAACGTGCCCAGATCTAGACTCCTGGAGTATTGATGTGTGAATTAGTCCTCTGAGTTAGCCAGCTGGACATACACAAGCCCATGAGACTGGGTGGCAGGGAGGAAGCAGTGCCATTCAGAAAGGCCTTGGCAGGCTGGAGAAGTGGAACTTGAGGAACAGGACCCTGATGAACAGTTCACCAAACGTGCTCCTTGTACTTGAGATAGAACAATTTTATTCAGCTGTACAAGTTTGGGGCGAGCTCTATAGACAGCAGCTTTGATCAAGGTGACTTGATGGTCCTGGTCGACAATAATTTGAACATGAATCACCAGTTCTCCACTGGGTCAATGGCTTACTAATAATCTAGGAACAGGTCAAGGGAATTGATTATTTTCTTCTGTGATGGCAACTCCAAGTACACATCTGGGTATTCTGTCAAGTTTTTGGCTTCCCAATATGAGAAAGGCTTTGACGCAGAGAAGTGAGGCCAGTGAGCAGCCACCAAGATACAAAGAAAATTGGAGTGAATTGGGTTTGTTTCATCTGGGGAAGTTTAGCAGGTGCATCTGAATGCTATCTTCAACTTCCTAATAGGAATTTATAGACACAAACTATTATAGATACACAGTGTAATGACAAGAGACAACAGACACAAGTTGCAATATGGGAAGTTACAATTAGATTGTATGAAAAATATTTGCAGAATAAAAGTGGTCAAACCACAGAGTGGGTTGCCCAGAGAGATCATGAAAGCTCCACTCTTGGTGATTTTTAAAACTTACCATGGCAAGGAACAACTTTGAGGAACCCAATCTGATGCTGAAAATCTGAGTGGAAGATTAAATAACAAAGTCCTTTTCTGCAGAAAATACACCTCATCTTCCCTCAGTCTCTCACAAAGGGAATCCTTTGAAAAATATGCATATACACTATGGAGCAACATCACTAAATTGCCAAATTCATTTCATATAATCTACTGTGATGTCTGTCACAGAATGGCAAATGTCGTAAGGCTCTGTTGTACTATTTACTGCTTTTGTAAGCATTCTATCAATAATAGCAACAATGAAAATTTTAATGATCAGGCATTGCTTACATCTCAGCCTTATGTGAAATCTGTACTGAATTATCATAATCATGAATTTGTAGATCATTCCTTGTAGTTCTCTTTGCTGTATATAGCAATTTATAAAACATACTGTGCTCAGAATTAATTCAGTTTGTTTTGTACGTGTTTTATATTGCCATTTTTCCTAGAAGCTGATTTCAGTGACAGAAACAGTCTGTCACAGGAGAATACATTCTAGTCTTGAATATATGTTACATTTAATTTGTATCTTTTCTTAGTAGACAGATCAATGAGCAGGAGACAGGAAGATACGTACACCTGCCGTCAAACAACTAGGATGAGATTGTCCAAGTACGCAGCATATAACACCTACCATCACTGTGAACAGTGTCATCAGTATATGGGTTTCAATCCCAGGTACCAGGTAAAGATTTCTGGATGTAACTCTGCAGATCAGATGCTGAAGCACACACAACCCAAACAGTCTGTGTACATTCACTGTATTTTAATTGGCTTAGAAGTTGTATGTGTGTACACATACAGCTGATTTACAGATTTTGTTATTTCTGGAAGTTTGCCTCCCTTGACCAGGCTGCAGTTTGAGGAGATCAGAGGACTGATCCTTGTGTTGTTTAAACTAGTCTATTCAGTGCTATGATCTGCATCTGCACTTCCAGTTAAAACAACTTTCCCAGTAAGCTTTCCACTGGGCTTTGCTTAAGTGGAAAAGTTGTACCTGAGTAACTGCAGCAGGTGCTACTTCTGATACAGGAGTAGACCAGCACAGAGTAGTCTATGTGTGGTATACAACTTGCTTTTACTCAGAGTAACCCTCTAATTTCTTGCCTTTTGTAATGTAAGGAAGAAGGTGTCAGTGATGCAAATACTGGTTTTTATGTGCCAGTATTTCTGAAAGCCAGGAGGGGCCTGTAAGTATTCTGCAAGACAAAGCTGAAACAACAGTTTCAAAAGAGGGACCACTTTAATGTGTATTCCATTTTAGTGTAAGCTCTAGCCCAGGGAATATTGCTTAACACTTATGAATAATGAAGTTCTAATGCCATGCAGTAAGTGACTGTAATCTGTTTAGCAATGTTGTAAATATATATAAATAACACTGAGACCTTGTGGTTTGACTTTTACTGGAATTATCATATTTTTCCCATCCTTAGATTTATGAGTCCACTCTGCATGCATTTGCCTTTTCCTATTCTATGCTGGGAGAAGAGATACAGTTGCATTTTATCATTCCAAAATCAAAGGAGCATCATTTTGTCTTTAGCCAACCAGGAAGACAACTGGAAAGTATGAGGCTACCACTAGTCACAGATAAGGTAGATGGATATTTTTATTTATATTTATATAAATGAAAATTTATATAAATTTTTAATTTATAAGGGAGAGAGACACCACCAATTTCAAAATGTGTTGAATTAGTATTTTCTATAGTACTATTCCTACTGCCAAGAGACAATGAAGATGTCCTTATGCTAAGCTTGTATTTTCTCCCAGAAAGGGATACGTGAAAAAAAATTGTTGAGACACCAATAAGCTCTTTTGCTCATAGTCAAGGCTGATCCTTTGGTATTAACAGTCTTCTCTGTGACAAAAGGTCTTTGGTTATGGGTTTAAAATGTTAAAGTGAGAATAGTTTCTGCAAAGAAGTTCGACGATATGATTTCATTTATCATACCATTAGTAAGAGGAAGCTTTTTTTTTCTGTAGAGAAAAGCAGTGGAATATCCTGTTTTATTCTGCATAAATGTTCATTTACTTTCATATAAAAATAACACTTCCAACGAATGTTAGTCACAGCTTCACCATTGTATAAAGAATCACGTCATGTTTGTAGAAAAAACTTTGTAAGGTCATCTATTTGACAGGCTCTGCAAACTCTGACCACATAATCACAGAATAAGCTGAGTTGGAAGGGACCCACAAGGATCACTGAGTCCAACTGCCGGCCCTGCATAGCACCATCCCCCAGAGTCACACCATGTGCCTGAGAGCATTGTCCAAACACTCCTTGAGCTCTGTCAGGCTGGTGCTGTGACCACTTCCCTGGGGAGCTGTTCCAGTGCCCAACCACCCTCTGGGGGAAGAACCTTTTCCTAATATCCNTCTCCCCTCAGTCTCCTCCAGGCTGAACAGACCAAGTGACCTCAGTCACTCCTCACAAGGCTTCCCCTCAAGGCCCTTCAGCATCTTTGCTGCCCTCCTTTGCACACTCTCTAATAGTCTGATATCTTCCTTATACTGTGGTGCTCAAAACTGCACACAATATTCAAGGTGAAGCCACACCAGTGCAGAGATGTTGACCTTTACAGAGATTCCTGATACCCATGTCTAAGGTGAAGCTGTGCCTTGCTCAGGCCACACTGCTTGGAGTATTGAAGCAGTTTGTGGAACAGCAGTAAGCAGTAACACTTTTATCCTGGAGAAAATAAGCTGCTTCCAAGAAGCAGTAATAAATGAATGTCGCATTCCAGTTCAAGTTTTAAATAGAAGAACCTAGACAGTAACATAACAGCAATGTAAGAATGACATCTTCTGCTCTCCTTCAACCAGTAAACTTGGTCAGAACTGTGCATGGGGTCCTTGTGGATTCTTTTCTTGCTTCTGCCATTGACCTGGTTTGAGGCTTTGACATTTAAGGACTATTCTCCTTTTTCTTCTTTTTCTATTCCCTTGCTCCAGTCAGAAGAGTTGTACTGTAATTTTTGAGTATGGTGTTTCCTACTGTCCTATATCATATGGACCTAAATCCTCTTCCAGATCTAGCCTCAAGGTGCCTCTGCACTTGACAGGTCAAGGTTAGCAGTCCTGCCCATTCCACCACACTCTCATCTGTCAAAAAAGCTAAATGATGGAGTTTTCTTTTTTCCAGTTCTCACAAACGTTATTTATTTTTCCATCAAGGAAATTTAAAGTGTGTCAGTTTGTCTAGTGTTAGTGGATCTGATTTATTCTCCTGAAGAATCTATTTCTCCTTTTTCTCTCTGAATTAATACAGAAGCTCACACCTCTTTTTACCTGCAGAGTGAAGATTACATAAAAAGCCCCACTTTTACTCCCACCACTGGTCGTCATGAACATGGACTTTTTAATTTATATCATGCAATGGATGGAGCCAGTCATTTGCATGTTTTAGTTGTCAAGGAGTATGAAATGGCCATATATAAGAAGTATTGGCCCAACCACATCATGCTTGTTCTTCCAAGCATTTTCAACAGTGCAGGAGTAGGTAAGTGCAACAAAAATTTCTAAAAAATGTGGACACACAACTTGGGTCCTTGAGGTGTTGTTACTCAACAGTGAAATGTAGACACACACCTTGCAGCTAGGATGTCTGATCTGGTGATCTGAATTCCCTCTGAAGACAATGTGTCACAGCTGAAGATACACTTCTCTTAATCCAGGACACCTAAGACAAGCTCAATGAATTGCACTCTAGAAATATTTAACTCTTCTATTGTCTTGGAAAGAAGCTGAGGGTGTTAAAACTCAGATGGAGTTACTGAATCTGTTTCCTTGTGGAAATAAATCGCATACTATTTGCATGGGCAGTGATGCTCTGGTTGGGTCCATCCCTTAGGTAGGTTCTGCTAATATATAACATCTCTGAAATATTCAACCCTTTGCTTGTTCTGCTGGGACACCTTACATACAACAGTAGTGCCAAACTTTCAAAGTAGATGATCAGGGACAGTTTCCAATGTCATTCAGCTGGTCAATCAACATCTCTAACTCTTTGCATTAAGAGATGCTAATGGACACAAATACTGTCAGGTTAAAAGAAGTAGTCACTACATCCTTAAGACACTACCAAATCTTTACCACAGAAGTCAGGCCTCATTTTTCATCCTTCCCAATGTGGTTCTTTAAGTCATTTGCTTGGCAAATGACAAAGCAAGTTGGCTCTAGGTGGTGGTGGAGTGTTAAAATCTTCAGAGTGATTTGTACCCTTGTCTGCAGAAATATTCACTTCAAAAGGCTTCTGAGTTAAAAGCAAACAGTTTCTGCTGGTGTTTTTAATCTGGTGGTTTATGTCCATGGTTTCAGGTGCTGCACACTTCCTGATAAAAGAGTTATCTTATCATAACCTGGAGCTTGAACGGAATCGGCAGGAAGAGCTGGGGATAAAACCCCAGGATATTTGGCCTTTCATTGTCATTTCAGATGACTCCTGTGTTATGTGGAATGCAGTAGAAGTTGATTGTTCAGGAGACAGGAGAAGGTAAATAGAGTAGTATATGCTTTATCAGCAGATCTCTTTTAACCTTTCTCTGCATGTAATTTTGAACTTATGTTGGCTACACTACAACTTCTACCCTGTACAAACAATTATATTTGCCCAAGGACAGTACTTTCCTAGGCATCTGTCTTTGCATAGCACATAGTATAGGGCTTGTTTTTCATTCCTGTCCCCTGAGGATTTATGTGCCCTGCAGCAGTTGCTGTTCAAGCTAGAGTTACTTGGACTGCAGATTTCAGACTCTGTAAACACTCCCTGATACACTGGACAACATGGACACTCACATGTCCTATTTTCACCAGATTTTTCTAGGGAAGCTAAATGACAGTTCTGTGCAAGTTGTCTCTTTGTCTCTTTTGTCAGTCCCAGTCTGTGTGTCTCCTTTATAAGTTTCCCAAATCCCCGAACTAGTATTTTTGTTTTCATTACTTTAGAATATTGTTTGTGCTAGATATTTTTATCTATTACATGAACAGGCTATTCAGAATTTACAGCAAACTTTCAGAGAGAATGAAACTCGATGAAAACTGAGATTTATGGACTCCAGGGGTGGGCTAGAAGGATCTTAATACTTTATGCTTAAGTTATGGCACAAGTCAGCAACCCTCCAAGATTAATTGGAATATTATCTAGGTAACGTTAAAAGTTTACATATCTGAGTGAATATTTTGAGAGATCTAGACTAAGTTTCAGGTCTGTCATGCCAGTCCCCACCACATAAACACCAGCTAATTTTAACTAGAGTGAGAAACAAAAAATACAGTAAAGTAAGACAACACTGATGTTATCTACCTGAAAGTCATGACAACTTCCAACTGTTAATAATTGCTCTTCAGCTAAAAGAGACTCTGAATGTTCTCTATATATTTTAAAATTACCATGTTTTCATAATTATTGTAGTGACTATACATGGAGTGAAAGGAATGTTTCCCTGAAGCAAATTCTGCAGCAGATTGAAGCAACACCCAATGTCACTCATTATGCACTAATTGGGATGAGGAAATGGTCCAGTAAAACAAATAGTGCTGAGATCAAGGAACCATTCTCCTGTTGCCATGTGCATGACTTCATTATGCTGAATGTGGATCTGACACAGAATGTACAGTACAATCAGAACAGGTAAGTGAATCAGTAGAACTTTCAGCAGAGGAAATGAACCAAATAAAGGAAGTTTTACAAAAGCTCTTGTTTTTTTAGGGAGGTTGTGAATGGCATGCAGACAGATTTGGTTTTGTTAATGGTGATTCAAATCCTTCCCAAGCTGCCAGAAATTGGAAAAAGACATTAATTTCTATAGTTCCAAATAAAACAGTGATAACAGAGTGACAGGGTAGACACAGTCAGCAGTGTGCTCTGCACTCCAGGTGGCCTTTGGTAAACACTGTACTTCCCTTCTTGTCTCCCTAACTGCTCTCTATTCCAAATGAAACAGGGATGTATGGATGAATGATGCATAGCTAAATCTCATTCTGATATGTATATTTATGTATGGGCTTTTTACCCTGAGTAGCACAACGCTGCAGCATACCACATGTGTGCTCACCAGGACAATCAGAAGAAAAGAATAAATAAAAGATCACCGTTCACACTGGTGATCGTTTCTCATATTCAGCTGTCTCAGAAATCCCACTTTTTCATTTATTGTGCCACTTAGGATATATCAGATTATAATTTTGTCATACACAGCATTACCACAGTTAACAGAACTGTATTCACTAGGTTCGTAGTCTCACAGAATTTCACTGATCTGTGTGAAATAAACTGTGAGTTTCCCCCCATTTCTGAGGGTCATGCATTTATTACAACAGAATGAAGTGTATATATGTCACTAGAGGTGGGAGTCACTTGTCTAAAACTGGTCTTTCAGTGCCTTTGAATACAGAAGACATCCATATGGGGCTGGCAGGTATGACATGAAACGTGTGGTTTTCTTTAAGCTGGGTGGGATAGCCCAGGTAATTAAAATGGCTCTACACAGCTACACTTAGGTAACTGAACATCAGTCACTGTGCTTTTCAGAAGAACTCTGCTAACTCAGGAAGATATATTTTGAAACCCAAGCTTACTTACTTTTACCTGCAGGAAAGCATTCTGCTTTCATTATTCTCTGAATAAAGAGATGATCTATATTTATATTGTCACCTGACAATAGAAATATAAGCCTGACATCTTAAAAGAACAGATTTGCCCTGTGCATCTCCTAGTAGAGAACTGTGCTCCCAGGCTGCCTAAGTGTGTTACCTTATGAGGCATTATGTATGAAGGGCAAATGGAGACAATGACAGTAAAGAAAATGATATGAGTACAAGCAGCAATGTTAAAATGTCAGGAATGCCACATCACACCACCCATTTCCTGCCTATGTCTTTGAACCACATGAGGCTCATGGTAATCCTGTGTGGGTACTGCTGAGTGTGAAGTATTGTATGGCATTCCAAGCCTGGGCAAGGAAAAAGGTACATTTTAAAACACAGAGACAGCGAGAGAGTCAGGGATATCAAACAACCATGTAGATATTGCTAAGATCAAAGACAAAACTTCTAATACCTATAATTGAATGCCGTGTTTCTCACTGATGTTGACTGTTGCACTGATTGCTTAGTTTGCTTAAATTCAAGCCCTGAATGTCAATCCAGTGGTTCTGCACATCATCCTGTTTCCTTTGTTATAAATATATTCAAAATGGAGAACTGAGTCTGAATTTTCCAGAGATCAGAGTATTTGAATTTAGTCAACTTTAGGAGTTTACCTTTTATTCCGTTCCATCATATTTTTTAAATGGGTCAAATTTAGCTCAGGGGTGTTTGGCCTCATTCTGCTTAATCTTTTCCTGTGTCTCAGCAGTTCTCTTGTATAAAGATTCCCTGCCTTCAAATACTTTTCATTTCTAAAATAAAATTACATTAGTTCTGTAGAGGAACATTGGAAAAATTGCTAGATATTCATATTCTGAGAGGAAAATGAGTAGTCAGATACTTATGTGCATTTGATAAATCAAATGTAGGGCCTCATCCATTTCCTTGGAAGTCAAAGGAATTAATTTCCTTGACTGTATTTGGGGTAGTAATGTATGTAGCAATTTCTTATGACTCCATTATTATAGTGAAAGGCAAAGAAAATCTTTTAACTCCTGGGTAATTTCCTTAGCAATTTACTGCCTTTTCACTTCATGCTTTTGATCCTTTCCCTCCCTAAGTGCTTTTCTCCCTCATTCTGATCTTCTGAAACTGATGCTAGCCTAGTTTATTTTTAGAAAGCTGAAGCCCTTTTCCCTGACTGATAGGCACTGGTGGAGAGTCAATACCTTTGATACCTGTCCTTTCTATGGTGCTGATCAAAGGCTCTGAGTGCTTGTATTTGTCAGTGTGTGATGAGAAACATTCCTCTGCCCTGCTATGATTTTTTTCTTTCTAGATTTACATGTGATGATGTTGACTTCAACTTGCGTGTCCACAGTGCTGGCCTTCTCATCTGTCGGTTCAACCACTTCAATGTCATGAAAAAGCAAATTGCAGTAGGAGGACAACGATCGTTCCACATAAAATCTAAGGTGGGAACTGAGACCTCTGTTGCACTGTTGTGAAAATTCTGTTTTCCTTTTTTGTCTTTTTTAACCAGGAGAACTGAGGTCTTTTGGTGCATCATCTGTTGCAGTAATGGGGTATGTCTGCCATGTGGGGCTTTTCTAGTTATTTATTTCTGAAATCCACAATATGCTTGTCATAAATACAACTTTCCTTAGTAGCTTTCCTTTAAAACTTAAGAAAACATGTAAAGTATCTCTTTGCAATCCAAGTAACCATTTACTATGTGGATTTTATCTACAGCTATGCAATTGCTCATCTTCATGTGACTTAATAGGTAGGAGTACTTTGAGTTCAAAGAAGAAACCTCAAAGACTATAAACACAAATATAATTTTATGAAACTGAAACTGTTTTGGTAGCAGACATTTTTGGCTGAATAACTTTCCTTCTTATGTAAAACTTAGATTTGTAGAGTAGAGATATATTTTATACAAACCAGAATTCACATAAGTACAACTTGATTGATTAAGATTGATCTGTATGAGAAATATTTTTTCCTCACAGGTATCTGACACTCCAGTTTCAGTCTCCCCTGCTCAGTACATTTGTGCTCCTGACAGCAAGCACACCTTCTTGGCAGCACCTGCTCAGTTGCTCCTTGAAAAGTATCTCCAGTATCACAGCCATCGCTTCTTCCCTCTCTCACTGAAGAATTATAGCCATCCAGTGCTATCTGTGGACTGTTATCTTAACTTAGGACCACAGGTACTGAACAAAACAATCTCCAAGTAGCTTTAGAAATGTGTAGGCTCTGTTTTGGGTGGGTTAGTTGATGTATTCCTTAATAATAGCTATACAGCCTTTGAAGAATGAGGTACATCCCTATAATGTTAAAATCGAATTCTTAGTCCCATGGAGATATTGTCAGAGGCTTCAACTAAAGTACATGGAGAGAAATCCCAGAATTGTCCTAAATACTAATATAGTCTGTGAAGTGTTTTCTCAATCTGCTATAATTTGGCTCTTCCTACAGAAAATTTCTTCCACAAGAGGGTTTTACAAATACTAGATAACCCTTAGAAAGCACTCCAAATATACAGATATTTTAGTTCAGACTGATAAGCTGAGGCAGAGAATCAAATACTAGACAACCAGTTGGAATGGGAAAAGCTTCCATTAGGTCTCAGGAGCTGTTGGCTCTCTCTGATGAGTTTGGATCTGAAGCCAAGGTCATACTTCAACTCAAATATGTCAATAGAAATTTGGTACTATGGTGGTGTGGTTCAGGAGACAGGGACTGTTTTTATCTCTTCACTGAATACTAGATCAAATTCAGTCTTTCTGGGTTTGCTGAACTTCTCTTCCAAGGAGCTGTGTAATAACCTTCCCGTGTATGCTGCACCCAGAACATTTTGAGTTCCTAGGCTTTTGTTTCCCCCATGTTTGGAAAAACAAGTTCTGTGGGAGGGCACTGTTACTGTCTTCATCCATTGCATCCTTTCAGCTCTAAGCCATTCAGCACATGAAATGATTTCAGTTTCATTCTGGAATTGCTGCCTGTGCTGGAATATGAAACATTAGGATTGAAGGAATATGGAATAGGCATACTGGTAGAGTCTTAGTTGCTGTGGTTCAGCTTTTCTCCACTCAGTCATGCTGATCCATGCCAGATGAGTATGTATCCCAGCTAAGTGGTACACTGACACTTTTGAAACAAAGTCTTGTATAAAAAATCCCTTAATCTAAATTTATAAATCCTGAAAGGGTGCTGTAAATATTCCCATTCCTCGTGGATTTCAACAGTAGCCATAAAAACAAACTAGGCAAGAGGAAGCCTCATAAATTTGTGTATATGCACAACTCTACTGACTTGAGTAATCCTATCGTAATGTAAACGAAATTTGGAATTTCTAAGGGTACTTTTCATGTCTGACTGTAGAGTTAGTGTATTTACTCACATATAAATAAAATATGCAGGGCAGGTCACATCATTATGGTTGTGGGGAGCTATTGTTAGTGCAGCTTTCAAACTCTATCACATCTAAGCCTCATTATAATAATAATAATGAGCAGTAACAATACATAGATATGAATTGTGCTTTGTGTATATTGTTAATAAGTAGCACTGTTTTGGAAGGAATTGTAAACACACAATAATTGGAGTTGGAAAGCGAGACTGAATTTGAATCAGGTGCAAATACTGGAATCTTTATATGGAAGCTCAAAAGATGTTAATTTTTTTCCACCCTCTCCCAATCAGATTGCAGTTTGCTACGTGAGTTCTCGGCCTCATTCTCTGAATATCAGTTCCTCTGGTTTGACATTCAGCGGTCTCCTGCTGTACCTCTGTGACTCCTTTGTTGTAGCTAGCTTTTTGAAGAAGTTTCATTTTCTTAAAGGTGAGCTGCAATAATTTTATTACAAAGAATTAGGTGACATGGTCTCTGAGAATGTGGTCAAAATATATTTTATCTGTGTTTTAACTATATTATATTTAATATATTTGCATATATATGTATATGTGTGTATTCATACTTGTCTTTATATGTTCCACCCAACTTTGATGCTTGATCATGCTGGCTCTGCACTGTAGTAAACTGGTATATAGCAGTTCTGTAAGTTCTGCAGATTTCTAAGTGGGAAGGAATGTTGGATCCATATCATCATGCCTAGAGTATGTGCACAACTCTGTTTGAAAACTGAGTATTAAAGATTTATGCATGGAGCATTTACCTACTGTGTTCTTGGAGCTTTTCTAAATTTCAGTACTAAATGATTGACAAGCCTCTCTCAAAACCTCTTTTCTATTTTTAGAAACTGGCTCATTTAAAATTTATTCCTAATACCCAGTTTCTCCATGTAAACCTTATGATGGTGTGTTGCAGAGGAGACAACTAACTTCCACTTGTGTTGCAGTCACATTTCAAACTTCTTTCGGATCCTTCTGCTGCCATCTTAGGCATTTGGTGCTCTGGGGATTTGTTTCACTCATCTATAACTGTCACTGGGAGAGGAGCACCGTGGTTAATGCCTCTTGAAACTGGCAGAGTTGTTATAAACTGCTGTGTTCTTTGTTGCAGCTAAAACAGAGGCTACCAGTCAGTCTTGTTTTGCATAAACCAGTCCATTTTTATATCATGTAGCACAAAGTGTGTTTGCTTTGGGATTTTTCCATCTCCCCTGGCAGTCTACATGATTTTCTAACCCGTCACATGAGAATTAAACACCACATGACTGTCTTGTTTCTTTTTATTATATTCACAGAGGGTTTTTTTGTCCTGGGCATTACCACTTACCTCACCATTTAGATTACTGAATGCTGGTGAGGTAATTATTTTCTCTTAAAGGAGGACTTTTCTCAGAAGCCAGGAAGCCATGCATGCAAGTTAAAGTGGTTATCACCATGCCAGACAGGACAATTGGCATTAGTTACTGAAGTATGATTTTTTTACTTTGGCATTCTAGGTTTGCTTGTGTCTGTAGCCGCATAAACCAGATTCTTTCTTGCCAGCACATGAGTTTACGAATCCAAAAGCCACTAGAATTTGTGATTAGTTTAAAAGACATGTTTAGACCATTTCTGGGCAGCAAAGCACAAAGAGCTTAGTCACCCATCACAGTGATTGCCTTGTGGGTTTTGCTGAGTGAGGGATTCAAACAACAAAGGTAATAATCAGAAGGGCTACAACAGGAATGGATGTAGGGCTTTATCTGATTTGCTGTCAGGACCCATCATGACTTCCTTAGACCTGCCAGTTTTATCTTTCCTACCCTAAGGATCATGGAAAGTGCTGCTAGTCCTGTTTACTAGATGATTACAAGGTACCTCAATTTACACAAGAAGATCCTGACAAATCCTCAAGTCCTACCTCAGTGGCTTAATTTTCTCTCAAACCCATTTATAACTCCTGATGTGAAAGGAGTTCTGTTCTCCATGTCAAAGGGTGGTGGGAGGTGGATGATCTGAGAAGAAGGCATACTCACATGAGTTTCTTTTGAACTGTTTGCTTAGGTGCCACCCTGTGTGTGATTTGCCAGGATCGCAATTCTCTCCGCCAGACTGTTGTCCGGTTGGAGCTGGAAGATGAGTGGCAGTTCCGTCTGCGGGACGAATTCCAGACTGCCAATGCCAAAGAGGACAGACCACTTTTCTTCCTGACTGGACGACATATTTAATTGCAAAGAGACACATCCTGAATGACACAAGACACTAATTGCCACCATCTCGTGAATTACTGTTGAGAGGCTCTGTTTTCTGAACAGAAACAGGACTGTTGTCTGTTGTTTATTAGAATGATATCTAATCAGACAGTTTAGGATCATATTTACAGACATTGAAGTCACTTCTCTAATTTAATGTTCTGATGGAAGTAATCCCTAATTCCTGGTAGTGACACAGAGACTTACATGGTGGAAAGCATTTCATATCAGAAGATAGGTCAATGAGTGCACTTAATTCTGGTAAGTGCCAATGGTGACAAAGAAGACCCCATGCAAGTTCATAAAGAGAAGGGTTAGGAAACTTTTTGCACATTCCAGAAACAGGAAATGTAAATTTAGGAGCAGGTTCTGGTTTACAAGACTTATTTATCAAACAGTTGGCATAGGACAACAGGAGTTGGTACAGTTCTGTAGTATACTGCTTCTGATTGATCCAGGTATGCTTTTTAAATGATGATTTGTAAAGAATATTTCTTTTATAGTAGGAACTCAGTTGAAGCTTTAATTTTTGGAATAACTGCCACACTGGATAGTTTTACCATGCAGGACTGTTTGAGTAGAAGCCTAATTATACGTCTGGTTTTATTAGCATATGGAAGAGAGTTAATGAGGTAGATGGTAAAATGAGATCTGAACATTTAAACCTGAAACTGATATAAACTTGAATAACTGAAGAGATCAAATGGTGGGACTGACCTGCAAGTGATTTATTTCTAGAACAGTGATGTTTTGTGAATTGTAGACTGGCTGTAGTCTTCAAGCTGAGGCAAGTGCGCTCAGGAAAGCAGATGAGATGATTCTAAAACACTCCCAATACACTTTCTGGGGATATTTTCTTGCCAAGGTGCTTCAAAGGAGTGAGAAAATGGAGATTACATTGCTGAGAAATTCAGGTGAAAATCTAAAAACATGTTCTAGAACAGCACCGGGCATTGTGATATTTCTACACTCTAAATGTTAAATCAATGGTCATTGTCTTTGTCTCAGTGCTTGGAAATGATGTCTAAGTTGCAAGCTTCCTGTTTGTCGTCATAGAATCAGTGTTAATGTCACTCAGTCAAGGTGTAGGAAGGATGAGTATAGACTTTGTCAGGGGATATCTAATACTTGGGCAGGCCTTTCTTGCTGGGTACACCAGTGGGGGGATCATTGACTTTATACAGATGAAATGCCATTGGGTGGCTGAGTCTGTTGCAGTACTGGCCTTGAAACGCAGGCATCGGTATGACTATGCCGAAGAGCTAATTTAGGTTAATTTACAGAGAAAATGTAAGTTCTGTAAGTTGTGAATTCTGTAAGAGATGTGGATTGTTATCTACAAGGAAACCACTAGCAATCAGTGTGCTTCTATATTTCATTGTCTGTGTTTCAGAGTGAGAATTCCCTTTAAGTTTTGTGAAGGAAGATGAGCATTGTCTTGTGTAAATAGTATTACTGTTCAGTTTTCACCAGTTGATTGATTAATTTAAACTCTTTTTAAGGAAGTGTGACATTTATGTCTAATCCATCCTTTATAAATAAAATTCATGCTGCATGGACATCTGTCTTGGTGATGTACTGGACCAATAAGTACACACACTCTTGCAGTGGAAATAAACAAAGGAAAAGCACTGGCTGAAAGGAGTTCAAATAATTACGGAATGACCTGCACTGATCAAGAGAAAGTACAGTACTGCTTAATGGCCTACAACAACAACGTAACACAGCCTCAAAGGTATAAGAGCTTTTGCGAGAACTGAGATTAAAAGAGAGCGAGTTGAAATTTCCTTTCCTGTAATGAAATATTTAAAAAACTTACACCAAGTGCCCGTTAACTTTTTTCTGTGTTTTAGGTCTGAGATTTGCTTTGTCAGTCTTTAGACATCCATTTTCTCTAAGAAACCAAAAAAGGCCTAAAATACAAAATAATGAAAAAAAAATGAAAATAAATCACATTCTTTTTTAATATCCTCTTTTGCCCCAAAGCTTCCAAAACTTTGACAAAATACAGCTGATAGTCACCTGAAGCCATCATACTGCTGAGCATTGTTTCATGTTACCCCTTTTCTCCGTGAGTTACCTACACACTGTATCCTGTACACAGGATAGGAGTCCCAGGGCCTGGCCTCAGCAGACCTGTGTCTGTTGTGTGACCAGGTGCAATCATTCTCCATCATGGACTATATTTATGAGCAATTGTATGTGATGAAAGTTGCATGCACAGCCTGTTGTCTTGAAGAGCACATCCTGTAATAAGACCAGATATGCCCTTGCTCTGACCAAAATGCAGGTACTTCCTGTCATGCTGTGGGAGCATCTGTGCACCCACATGGTAGGAAAACATGGCATTTTGCTCACAGGAGGCCAAAAAATGATGGTGGATGACTCAGGGACAGCCTCCAGTGCTCCATCCAAAAGTCTCTTCATCTCTGACCTAGTTTACAAGTTAAGCCCCCCTGAAGTGTAAGGTTTCATGGAGAAGGCAAGGTAGGTTTTGTTCCAACTGGGACTCTGAGATGATAAAGTTATACAGATAAATAATAATGATAAATTAAAGCAAATCTGTTTGGGGGCGACAGGCATCTCGTGCTGCAACCCTTGGTGCCTCTATATAGTTCTTTACCAAATGTGCATGTGTAGGGCTGGGAACCCAGGTCCCAGCTCCACACTTCTCATCTTTCTTTTGTGAGAAAGAATCACTGGCTTTCAGTCTCAGTGACCTTTGTAAGAAGACTTGGCCCATGCCCATTATGCACACAAATCTTTTTAAGTATTTCCTTTCTGGTTTTGGATGTAGTAAGAAAGCAGAACTCTGCATCCCACAGATTCACTTGATAATGTGATAGCAAGCAAACTTTTTATAGCCTCTGCCTTCTTCTCTAGCACCTTCCATGCTTTCTGATTTAGTCACCCTATATTATCACCAACAGATAGTATTATTAGCATGTTCTGAATTGTCTGTCAGGGAGGGAAGTAGTTTATGATTCAGCTTCTGCAAAAGACAGTCCACATATAGAGAAGGTTATTGGAAAGGTGACATTATTTTCCTTCTTACCATCCTCTCTTCTCTATTAAAGAGCTCTTCACAAGCACTTAAGCACTAATGTCTGGTATCTAATCACTAGAGGATGTATGGGATTTCATCCCTCCCTAGCAAGTGCTTCCTGTTGTGGTGATAGGGAATGTGGAGATCTCAGCTCCCACTCTGCATCTAAAGGCAGTTTCTTCTGAGGGGGTTGCTTTTCAAAGGCTGTATCTGTGACACTGAAAGGTGTCACACAAAAAGAAAGAGGTACAACAAACCCAAAGGATTGATCGAGGGTAGAAAGTGCAGAGTGAAATGGAGGTTATGAATGGATCCAGCAGCATGGAAGAAGCTGGGGGACAAGTAGAGCTCCTGGTTCAGTAGGAACTGTTTGCAGGGGCACAAGGACCCGGGGCAAGGGACTGTGTGCAATGTGAAAGAATCTGGATTTCCATGGAAGCTGCAATTCACGTGAGTGTCATGAGCACCCAGCTCAACAGGACCCAGCCATCTGCCATGGGCTGCTGGTCTGGTCTGGCTGTGAGGGTGAGTGAGGATTGTGAGACATCTCTCCTTCCTGGGGTCCATCCCCCAGCCACAACCACAGTGCCTGTGCCAGAAATGACTGTGCCAGATCTGTTTCTCAGGGTGGTAAAGCATTGCAGCTACCACAAAGCCCAATCTCTGCTTGCATCCCTCTGCCACACGTGGCTTGCCCAGAGAGCACAGCCCTGCACGCTGCTGGGCACCCACAGCACCATGGCACAGCCTCTCAGCACACACACACCACACCCAGCTGCCATGCTGCCTTTCCACCTTCCCGCCACAGTCCTCCTCTCCCACATCATCCCCTCAGCAACCAGTCTTAATAATTCATCAGCTACCACTGAAGTATTGTGGATATACTGGTATGGAAAAAAAAAATCCATATTCTTCCCTTTTTCCTAGTTCCTTAAGGGTACAGCTCTTCAGTGAAAAGTAAAACTAGTGCCATACATCCTCTGCCTGGTGACTCTCTTCTGTCCCTTATCCTTGCTCCAGTCTACACCTGAATAAATACTCAGTGGTTCTGGTAGTTTGCAAATGTTTTATAACATTTCCAGCCCTGTTTTGACAGCTCTCAAAATAACCATTGATGATTGTGGAGGACACCACTCTGGCAGTTTTGAGGCAATAGTCCAAATGCTGACATTGTTCACTGCTGACATATTATTTGGCTAGGAAGTGATAGGGTGTCAGATGTAACAGTGAGACTCCTGTGCAATGAGAAAAAGGCATTGGGAATCAACTGCCGTGATTTTAAGAAAGACCTCATAAAGCAGCTTCATACATAAATGTGGTTTTAATTAAAATCCTCAAGGGAACTACAATTTTTGATTCAGATTTACATAGGAATATAAACAGAAGGAAATTTCTCCACACTTGTTACATGACCAATGTGTTGATTATGCACTTAACATACTACAGAGTATTATTCTGTCAGTGTGAGTTGCTGTGGAAAATGATGACTGGCATCATTAACAACAATTAAACAGAACAATCAACAGCTTGGATAACAGATACTGGCTAAGAGGTTATTGCAGTAATCATAGGCTTGATTCTGCATCATAAGATACATCTTCATACATAGGCTTTTGCAAACACACAGAACCTTTTCTTTTATATTGATGGTGTGATTTCTCTCTACTAGACCTTAAATTATTCTTGTAAATACGGTTTATTTATCAGCCATAAATCTCAAAGTTCCCTCCCAGACAAGACTGCACAGTGATGGGGCAGGCTGGCAGCCCTGTGTACCCTTGTTAAGTCCCCCACTAGAACCATGTTTGGTCTGAATTTGCAGCATCTTGAACTCTACCTCTGCAGGAGATGCAAAACTGGAGAGTTATCACACAGCATCTCTGTTAGGTAGATAATATTTTTTGCTTTCTAAATATAGCTTTCTTAATGTACAAGGTGCTATAAATTTCCATAGTGGTTTATGAGACAAAAACCATTACAGAAAGAAAATAGAGAGAGCAGCTCCATAAGATTTGTCCATGGAAACTACTGTAATGTGAAAAGCAACTATTTTAGGAGAGTGATACTGTTCCAGTACAATAGAGTTGTGATTGTATTTAAAAATATCTTAAATTAATCTTTAAGATGAAAAATTATTCTATTAAAAATAAGCTGACAGTTATCAGTTCATAAAAATAAAGTTCACGTGGAGGCTACCATGAGCTAATATTTCTATATTTAAATATTCTGGAGTGATTACAAATTTTTTTTATTTCTCATGATACAGCACTTGCAAATGCTGTTTATAAAAAGCAACTGGCTCCTCTTTAACCTGTGTCATGTACTGAAATCACAGGACACTGGTTAAAACTGGCATGAAAACTTCTGTTTATAGCGCATAATTATCCAGGGAAACGTTGGTAGAGAATGTCACAGAGGCTATGGGCTGAGGAGGAATCTAAAAACTGATGTGAAGCCTACATGAACTGTGAGTCTGAGAATATTTTCTGTGAATTTTGTGTCAGCTACTATTCCACATTTGTCTTTGGTTGAAAACACCAAGTGGGGAAGTAGCAACAAATTTGTGAAGTCCTGAGAGTGCAAGAAAGGGAGTGAGGGAAAAGCAGCTGCTGAGGTGTTTGGGGAACACTGGGAAGAAGGCAAAGGAACTGTGGCCTGGCTGTGTGGACATGACAGCAAGAAGGTGGGATGGGGAACAGGTAGTGGAGATAAGAACCTTGGGAAAAGTCTGGGAAACACTGTCATAATTTATGAAAATTATGGAGAAAGGTCCTTTTACATCTAGTTATTATTCCTTTTATGGGTATATTGATCGGAAGTATTTGGTGATGGTCACCCTTGGACTTGGATACTGGATGCATTGATCTAGGAACAGCAGCCACTGGATACATCTATGTTGCCCAGGAGAAATGCTCACACTTGTTAGTGCTTCCTGGTGATAGCACAAAGTTTCTGAAATCAGATGGTACAGAAAAGGACACAGGCTCCAGGAATACAGTGTGCTGGGAAAGATGCATGCCCACTTCTTGAAGAATTTGATAAATAAACATTATGGAGCATATTAAAATGATTTAAATGCTATTTCTGATAGATTGTTATACTTACCCATCACAGATTGAAAGTAAATTTATCAGAAGAAATGGGTGGAACAATGGAATATTACTCCAGCAAACAGTGGTTCCTATGTTTTAAATTTGGTGAATAGACCTTTCAGCAGGGGCAGGAATGCCATTGAAATTCATTAGGCGTGGCATTTCCCTGTTTATCTGAAATGAGAAGAATTGTATTGAATTTCCTTCCCCGAAATTGTTCCAGAAAGCAAATGTGATTTCTCAGATAGCTAATAAATGGGTTTCTGTGCTAGTCTTAACATTTGGTGTACAACAGGAATGAGTAACTTGAGCATCTTGGTAACTTAAGTGCTGTGCTATTTTCTCTTGGAAGAGTTCCTCTACAACTTGAGGGTGACTTGGCTATTGGGCCACTTCAGATTCAGAGTTTCTAATGTGAAGTGTGAAAGAATCTAAGTAAGCATCATTTTTTCTGATGATTAGATCTCTTCCAGATGCCTTCCACGTCAGTGTCCTGTAATCCTAAGACACCCAGCAGGTGGAAAGTCAGTCCATCAGGGAATGGCTCCAGCGGGCCAGAGTGCCAGGGTTTCAGGAGCAGGAGCAGGTCAGGGCCAGCAGCAGGAGGCTGTGTGACAGTGCTGGAGGGATGCTGAGGGAGCCCAGCAGAAACCCATAGGCCCAGTGAGCAACTGGAGTGAGCTCAGAGCAGGTTTCCTGCATCTAATGCTTGTCCTGTGATACAAACTGACACTTCTTTTGGTATGTCAGGCATTCAGAGCAGTGTGGCAGCTGTGTTAGTTTTGGTTGATACACAGGTATAACACTAATTTCCCAATACTTCCAAAGCTTAAAGCCAACTCCATGCAGCAGTGAATTTAACTCTCAGCTGGAATGCCATAGCTCTTCTTGAGACCCCAGAATAAACTGTTTTAGGAAAGTATTTCAGACTTGGAACAGTCTTGCATGTTTTTGTATTTTGGGATAAGAAGGGTGACAGAGGCAAGCACAGCCGATGCTGATGTTGCTGTTGAAAACAACACAGTGTCCAGCCATGGCCTGTGATACCCTAATCCTCCAGGTGACAATGCCTGGTGGGCTGCCAGCTGTCACAGAGGCCTGTCACTTTCTAGTCCTCTCTATCTTTACATGCTGCCTACTTAGTGACACTCACAGTGGTGAGAGACCCCATGCTGGCAAAAGGCTGTTTCTCTATGCCTTATTTCCAGAGTTTTTCCATCGATTAATCATTTTCCTACTCACTGAATTTGCATAAAGCCTAGGGTTAAATAAGAATCATAGCTGGGCATATTTGTTCATCCAATAGCTGTTATCAGCTCATAGTTAATGCTAGGACTCTCCTGCAGTGGGGTGCTATAAATAGCCCATTTCATTACATAACAGGGGAAGGATTTAGGAGCCTTAGCCCAAAGTCAGACATGTAACAGAAGGGTTCAGGGGTTTTGATAGCAACTTTATTTCACCAGCTACTTCAGCTGGCTGCCTTATAAGCAGAGGGATGATAAACAACAAGATTCAAGCAACGAGATGTGAATGTGAACGTGTATCATAGCTGTGAGCTAGTGGTCAGTTTGAACACAAAACCTCAGGCTGTATCCTGGTGGCAAGGCTGCCATTCCTGCCAGCTGCTGGAAGTGACTTCAAGATGCTGGACCCAGCTGTCCCCTCAGACAAAGCCAGAACTCTCAAAAGACTCAGGACAAGTTGACCTGATAAATAAATAATGTGTGATCTTTATGGATCTATGTCGATTCCACATACCGGTACCAAACTAGGTACAAACAGAAGACCAAAAGGAACAAATGGAAATGAAAATGATGCTTTTTCAAATATTATTGCACAGAGGAACAGGAAAGCTGTGCTGCCTTTTCACTCACACAGTTACGGTTGTGGAGTTGTGCAGTTGTGCAGTTGTACAGAAAGGCAGAATTAGATTTTGGCATTAAGAATCTGTCTTGAAAAGAAATTAAACTATTAAAAGCCATACAAAATACACTTAATGATGGTAATAAAACGTTGGCAGTAAAAATTCCTTGTATTCTGTTCCTGGAATTTATAACCTGGTAAACTGTCTGACCATAAAATCTTATATGAAAGTTAGGATACTGACTGAAAGTGAATTTGTGTTTTTCAGGCTCTAATTCTTCACTGAACCTTTTAATTGAACTAGAGCACTTGAGGAGTCAGTTGCAAGGAAAGTGTGCTCTGGTTTACTGAGCTCAGATTTCTTGCTCTGACTCTGCTTCCAAGAACTTCGGCAGGTAAAATTAGCAAGAACATGATCACTGCGAAATTATATTCTCTGGAGCTTTGTTGTCTACAGCTAAAATCTGAAGGCAGTGTTTTTGTATATGGCAAAAACCAACAGTGGCTTTAGTGGTGTATGTGAAGAACAGGGAAAAACTACCAGCTCAGGATGTCGTCTGAGGAGGAAGATCATCCAGAGACCCCCACTGGCTCCCCTTGGTCTTGGGTAAGAGACTGTGCCCTGTGGTGGCATAAATAACACTTAAAGCTTTAAAAAAAGTAACAAGCTGTGCTGTGTGACCCTCAATAGTACTGAATAGCAGCAGCATTTCTAGTCTCCTGTTGAAGTCTGTGTTTCATCAATGGTTTGGTTGTCTCTTCTAGTTCAGCCTGTGGACTTAAAAAATGGAATTGAATGGGGAAAAGCTTCTTTTGCTTCTCCTGTGTATGTCACGTTCTACAAGGAAACCTGACTGATTCTGTGCTGTCTGCTTTGCTGTCTTACTGGCTGTGCAAAGCTACACTGTTGAAAGGTAGCTTTTAGGTATAATGGAGGGAAAAGGGTGTAAAGAACAGTGTTAACGTTTGCTCTGGAGGCTGCATTAAAAAAAGAGCCAGTGAAACACAGAAACGTCCTGCCATTTTTTCTCAGTAAGATTGAAGCTGCCTTAATGAAATACAATCTGCACTGATGCCCCACTAAGAGTGGCTGCATGGTCCTGTGTTTTGAGGTCTGGGCTGATGCCTAATGCTGCTGGAGAGGATGAGGGTCAGTATAGGTTTCTTGCAGAAAGACAGAGGATGAATTTCCTCTGAAGGGACTTCGGGTAGAAACAGGAACAGCTCTACTGAATTGCCTGGCAATTTGCTAAGTTTCAGGAAAAGACAGGAGGGGTCATAGCCGAGGCTTTCAATTACATTTTTAAAAGCACTAAAGTGGTTTAAAAAGCAACTATATGCTTTGAAATTAATATTTATGGTTTCATACATGGTTTTCCTATCTTTTTATAGACGCACACATCTGTGATTTTTCAGGGAATGAAAATATTTGAAGTGGTTTCTAAATGTCAAGCATGAATGTGTGTGATAAGTCAAGAACTGATATGTCCTGCAGGGTGCTCCATCCCAAGGAATTATCCGAGACTTTTGCATTTAGAAGGTAGAATGCATACAATAAATTGGTTTAGCTGATGATGGGAACATGGATTTAAAGCAGTCTCATCTCTGGAGTAACATGCAGGGAGGGTGAAAATGAGCACCAGTTGTTCTCACTATCAGGACAGAGGTTTCCTGGTATTTGTGTGTTGGTAGGTGTCTGTTTTTAACAGATAGGAAGATAGTTTATAGGTGTTGATTTCTAAATTAAACACAGGTGGCAACTTTCTATTTCCACTGAAAATTCCCTACAGACCGAGCAGAATGGAGGCTGGTGGGGAGAAATGGGATTGATTAGTGCACTGATGGTTGGAGCGCTAAGGACCATCAAGACTATATTCAATAAACCAAACTGAGAAGGAGCAAAGAATTCAGGGATTTAATTTTTTTTTCTTTAAACTTCAAATGTCATTGAACCCCTGGCTTTCACCTTTATTAAAAATTAAGATATCCCACACAACATTTTAACAATTGCATTTGTATGATGTGCACTTTAGCTTTAGTTTCCCTCTAGAAATTTCCTTCACATATAAGTCTCTTAAATTGCCAAGGAAAGTCATGGATCCCACTGCTCCTTTGAACAATGTTTTGCAGTTAATGTATAAGTTTCATTACAAGTTAAATAAACAGTGTTTTTCAGCATATAAAGAATATCAGATTTCTGATAGAAATAGATGTGCTAAATATCATTTGGAACTGCTGCTACTGGCCTTTAGGAGCTGCTGACTCTGGGCTTCTGCTGGGGACATCAGAGAAGAAGAACCACTTACCTCTACAGATTTACTGAAGTGGTTCTGCCTTTCACTGTGTTGTGGAGCACAGAGAAAATTTTTGTCCTTGGAGAGGATGACCGAATACATATTATATTTAATATAATATTGAGAATATTAAAAGGTCATCACAAAGAACTCCTCAATAAAAAGATTCCCTAGGTATGCAAATAAAAACATATGAGCCACAGGCTTTCAAATGCAGCACGTGATTAAAAACTTACATGCTTCCAAGAAGCAAAAATTTGTTTTTGTAAGCATTTAGACTTCAAACTTCCTCTAATTTATCGTGATGTTGCAAGAGGACCAAACAAATAAGATGTCATACAGACATTTCCTTTCCATAGGGTTATGAATGAGATTGTACACTTATGTCCTTCCAGAGGAAGAATAAATAAAAAATAACAAATAAATTAAGCATCACTGAGAGAAGCTGATACAACATGTGGGGATGATGGTCAAAATTGGGCCTGTCAAAACATAGCAGAGATCAAGGAGAACTGTGCAAATTTCTGCATCAAATACAAACTTCCTATACTGCCCTAGGCAAAATTCAGGTTTTATTTGCTAGTGTTTCAAATTATTCAGTAGCTGTGCTCTAAGATCTCTGCTCAAGACCTTCATGTTCAGAAGAATTTCTACAACTTTCACCTATACTACAAGGAGCATTTATAAAAATACTCCCTGAGCCACTTGCTCTGCGTACCCAAATTAAACAGGCACAATTGAAAAGTGTAACCTTCATCTTCCTCCTCCACAAATAATTTTTAGGTTCATTTAACCTGAATCTTTTGTTGTGCTTTGAGATCCTTTGGGAGAAGCCTTCCAGAAATGCAACACCTTGCTGCAGTTGCTGTCTGCCACCAGTGCTGCTGCTGCTGCAGTTGATGCTGCCCTGGGAGAGGGACTGGTTGGCTCCTCAGGGCAAGTTTCCACCATTCTGTTCCCGGTCCCAGGCCAAACCAGTGGTCATGACAAAGCACTATCATTCCTCGGGGGCTGCAAGCAGTCCTGGATTTACCTGACTCCAATAGGGGTAGCAATTTAGGAAGCATCAATTTCTTTGGAAATCAAAGAACAGAATGTTTCTCACTGTGAGACTTTTACTCCACTAAATAGGTGTCCTGGGTAAGTCAGGAAGAGCAGGGAGGGCCAGGGCTGCTCTCACCCCACCGAGGCTGTGCCGGCCCAGAGCAGCCGGAGTCAGAGCTCATTTGCCCGGGGCTGCACTCCGGCACTTTACAGCAAGGACACCACAGCTGCTCTGCCAGCAGGGCTGTTCCCAGCTGTCCCTGCAGATGGCAATGCTCTGGGCTCTGGGACTGCTCCATCCCACGGACCTTTGCCGGGGAAGGATCCTGATTCCTCCCTGCTTTCTGTCCTGCTGCTGGTCTGTCCTGCTTCGGGCACAGGGATCAACTATTGCCCCATGCACAGGGGCCACGGTGTCAGCTCTCCTGTTTTATTTTGGTGGCCTTTTTGCAGCCATCTCCTGAGCAGACTCCAGACTTTCAGGGGCAGGAGCATCCTTCCCCCACAGTGGCCTTACCCTGCCGTGCCCGGCAGGTTGGCAGCAGCAGCCAGGGGAGCAGGTGCTGCCTCATTGCAGCTCCTTGCGCCCATTTTGGAGGGCTGACCCTTCAGAGAGGGGAGGATGTATTTTTGCAAGAGTAAATAAGTCTCAACGGTATTCACTGCAGATCTGCTTTCCTCCAGCATCAAGCACGTGTGCTGCCTTCCAACCTACTGAAAAACAAACAGTAAGTTGAACCCGGACCTTTCCCTGTGGTTCACTCTTTGGGGAGCTGACTGCAGGACAAGTCCTTTTGCATTTTATTTAGGGCAGGTTGTGGGAGGTCAGCGATCATTCTGTATCTGGAGATCATGTCTCAGAGAGCCTGCCCTGTCTTAATATAGATCTGAAAGTTCAGCTTGGTCCACGGGGATGAAAGGCTTTGAAGGCCCTGAGTGACTGTCAGCTGCTTCACCCCACAGCTCCTGTCACCTCCACTGCCTTTGCACCATAACCTTAATTTGCATGATGAGTAATGCTTTAATAACACTTATTTATCTTATGCTGCCATAAATGCAAGCACAGTGTCAACAACTCTGACTCTCCCACTCCTTGAAGTGGCCTGTGACAACTCAGTCTCACCTGGAGTAGGAGTTAGCACCTTGTCAAGGCCACAGTCCAAGGACTGGTCAGCCCAAGGCTGAGCTTCAGCAGCTCCAACTGAGCAGCTAAACAAAACCTACTGAGGCTAGGCTGCAAGCGTAAAACACTCTGAAAAGTGGAGCAGATAAGAAAAACCCAATCCAAACAGACAGAAAACACAAACACATCTCAAAGAACCAGAGCTGTCTTAAAACATGAGCTTTTTGAAAGCAGTGATATGTATTTGTTTCCTGCTACTGGCTTTTAGATGTCCGCTTTTAAAAACTTATCAAGCTGTTACCAGTCATGGCAAAGGTTAAAACTCTTTTCAATTTAAATTCCCCTGTCTCTGGGAGGTATGAAAAAGCTTCCTGAAAAGCAGCATAAGTCTGACACTTCCACTCCATCTTCCCAAAGAGCTTCTGTTCCAAATCAATGAGCAGATAAGGGCTGGGCTGTCATCAACAGAGCATTTCCCACTGACACCACCCAGAGAGCCATGAGGCCATGGATGCCATAACAGGGAGTGCACAGAAAGGGACCATGGTTTTGGCACCTCAGAATATGTCCCCTCTGTTTCTAATGTGCACAGGGTAGGGAGGTAATTGAAAAGCCTGCATGGCAAAATGGTCCAGAAAATACAGAACTGTCTTCTGCTATGCTTGAAGTTATATATTTGGGGTGGGGAATATGTTAAGGAAATGGGACCAAGGGAGCTTGGAGATCTCATTGCTTTTACAGAGCTAGAAATAATTTAGAAATTGCAAATGGAGCTGCATATGGTGGAGGCTAGAGACAGGCGTGAGAGCGAGCATGGGAGCAGAAAGCAAAGCAGTCCTTGCCTGTGTGGAAAGGAGCAGTGAGAAGAGAAGGACACGTTTTACTCAAAGCCTCATGCACGGCCAACCTGTCAGGGCACACTGACACAGGGCACACTGCCCCATGCTCCCAGTTCAGAGGCACTGTGTATTAGAACTGAGGTAAAAGCCACCTGGGATTGCAGATCCTGAAATGAGGAATGGAAGTGACCCCAAGACCGTACTCAGAATCAATTTTCTCTCTTTCGGTACCAGTAGCCACACTCATAGGAAAATCAGTCACTAATTTTATGAGAACTTGCCAGTATAATATCATATATTTACATGCAGAGAGAAAAAGAAGTTCCTGAGTGTGTTTCCCCTTTAATCTGTATTGTTCCAAATAGAGCTGGTAGTTTCTGCTGTAACTTCACCACCACCACTGAGTTCTTTACAGCTGTGCTGCTGCCTGCCAGTGCTGTACTGGCATGGTTTCCCTGCAAAGCTGGCAGCAAAGGAGAGCCTTCACTCAGCTTTGCAGAGCCTCTTTGTGTTCTGTCCTGTAGGGGTGAATTCTGTGGGCTTCAGTGTGAGTTTTGTTCAGGTTCAGCTTCCCGTGACCCTGCCATTGTGCTCAGGGGTAGGAGGTAAAAGCCTGTTTATCCCTCAGTAGTACCATTTAGATGTTACAGCTTTTTAAATCTTCAACAAGTACCAAGCTGTGATTTTTCTCTTCACAGTCCCTCAGAAAGTTCATCATCAAAACCACAGACCACAGCACAAAAAGGCAATAATTTGCTCAAACACAGCAGACTCTATATTACAGGCACTGTTACCAGGCAATGGAGACATGCCTGCTCACAATAAATTCTTCATCCTTCATTCAGGAAAAGCCAAGAAGAAAATACCTGATGGAGGCATTTATGTGTTTTGCATTTTTTATTGCCCTCTTTTCCTTTTTTGTCTTCTGTCTTCTGAATTTCACAGACAACTTGGTCTGATCTTGGTAGTAATGCCAGTTTTGTGGCTTTGCAGAGAAATGCTCTGCTATAATGGATGAGCAAATTGCACTTTGCCCAAAAGAAACGGGGAACAAGGAACTGCATGGCTGCTCCCAAGCCAGGGAGTCCATGAAGCAGCCCCCTTTCATGAAGGCCTAAGTCAACAAGGAAAAGAAAACTGCCAAAGGACAGACTGAATACTGGCAGCTGGTCTAATAAATATTTTGGTTTTGTTTTATTTTTATTCTGTTTTTTATTTTACTCTCCCTCTGAAGTGAACTGTATCAATCATATAAGGAAGACTGCTGAGAGGAGTAAGTTTGCAGGATTAGTCTAGAAATTAATCCAGTACACAGAGAATTGCTACTTTTCTTTGCTCCTTCTTTACTCCTTCAGTAAACTTGGAGCAATGTGTCTGCATAGCAACCCAGACAAAAAATATAGTCTTTTTCATTTTAACCCAATCTAGAGTTGTTGTTTCAATTAATTGATTCATTAATGTTATGTGTTCCAGGCCAAAGCAGTCACAGTGCAAAAATCTGTAAAAAGGAAAAAAAATTAGTGAGAATAGTTGTTTCATAAAGGTTATTTGCCAGAATTTCCCCAAGCTCTTCTGGGCTACAAAACATCTTCAAATGAAATAAATATTTTCCAATGAATTTTCATGAACAAGTGGCAAGCCCCAGTTCTGCTCTCTCCTGCTTTTGCAGAAGTTGTATTGCTGCCAAAAGGCTTTTAAAGTGAGGGATTTTTAAATCAAAAGTGCCCTCCAGTGGTCCCACATATTATTTTTGGCTGACACCTGATATTTATCTTCCCCTTCTTAGAAATGAGGCCATATGATATTTAACAACTTGTAGCAAGTAAAACCAATTAAATTGGATGCACCCTTTAAAAATAGGCCAGTTAATCTGGATGTATCCTTATATTGAGATATTCTGTATACCTGCTAACCAGTTTGAAAGCTTTTAATTTATTCACTTTTAATTTTTTTCATCTTGGGAGTGTTTTTTTCCTGCATTGTGCTGGGGTATTCTCTCTGCTGAGCCTCTGCATGTGGTACAGCTTTGACTCTAACACCATCCATATTGCACTCTGCTACAGGATGGAGGTGACCTTTTAAAAGCAAGCAATATATCATCAGGCAACTCAGGGTAATTTTTGCTTACACAAGCAATTAGGAATTCAGCATAGCTTTGCTAATAAAATTATTAATTTCCCTTTAAAAATCTGGACATTATGATGGATTATCTCATCTTTTTCTAATTATTTTAGGATCCCATGGACTCATTATTTCTTGGATATTTTAAGGCAGAGAAGGATCAGGGAGAGGTATAAATTGAGGCTTTGTGGGATTTCCATCTCAGTAAATATCTCTGAAAAATCCCTAGATTTCAAGGATTTTCTTTCATTATAATTTTCTGAGCCCCTCCACTTTGCCAGTTTTGCTTAGAGGTTTTTATGAGTCAAAAGCATCTGAGGGGCAGCATTCCTTCAGAGGGACACTTTGGAAATTCAATGGAAATATACTCTTTAATAATTAAATATTGTGCAATAAATATTTTATTTGAAAACTCTTTGGAAAAACAACAGTTTCCTTAATCTGTTTTAGCCTTATTTAAAAACAAAACAAAGACAAAAACAAACCAAAAAACCCCAAAAGATTAAACCTGTAGGAGAGTTTTCCCAATGGATATTTAAATGCCTTTCATCTTTATTTCCTTAGCTAAATTGGATTCAGTGTCTGAGTCCTGGTGCTTTTGTAAGGTCAGTGGAAATGCAACAGTCATTGCAAGTGAGCTAACTTAAGGCAGCTACAGACATGGCCTTTGATAAAAAAAAGTTTGGGTGCTCCTAAATCCCTTCTCCTGGAAATTTAATGTTATCTGTGCAATAGAGGCCAAAACTTGAATATAAGTCAAGGAAGACTTGACTCTCATCTAAGACTGAGAATTGAGCTGTGGCTCTTGCCCTGGTCAGCAAAGTGCTGGCCTGAGACAGGATGACAAAGCTATTTTCCCTCATGCTGCTGGATGAGTTTCAATAACCCTCTGCAACTTTCTCAGCTGCTCCATCTGTTGAAAGCAGATTATGTTAATAACACCTTTTGCAATAAACTGCAACATCCATCAGGCTGTGCTGTGTGTAAGAAGGGTAATGCAGTTAATAAACAGAGTACAAACACAATAAAACTTTTTTCCTCTTCTATGTGGAAAGTAACACTAAGTGAAAGGAATTTAAATGAAAGAAGGTGTTAGCCCTATTTTTCATCAAATTTCTCTCCTGCTTCCCTCCAGCAGCTGTATTAGACTTGTAAAGGACAAGCCCATGAAGGTGAGCACAGACCCCAACACCTATGTCTATAAGCCATGCTAGAAAGTTCATGTTTTCCTCAAAATTAATACACTTTATCTCTTTTTTTCCCTTAGGATAGCAGGTTGTAGATGGTCAGGCCCTAATGGTATAACTGAGAGCAAGAAATTTCTTTTAACTCTTATTTATTTGACTAACTCACTAATTTTATCTTCTTCTTCCCTTGATAAGTGCTGCACAAATCTCAATGGATCAGGAAATAGTACAGAAAAGAGAGCTCTGCCAGGACCTGTGAAGCAAAAAGATGGATGGTGGAAGGAATGGAATTTTATCTTGGCATAACCCTGTGACAGACAAAAAGGTGGTTTATTAATAGTGGTTTGGCAGACATACTATACCAACACTTCATGACGGCAAGAAGAAGACAAAAGCAGGTGTCTAATTTCCTGCAGACAGCCTGTGCCTGAGCGGTGGGAGGTTTTTGCAGAAGGAGTGGCAATGGTCAAGTTTCCTCAGTTTTCTTGGCAGCTCTGGGCAGCTGGGTAGGAGAAGGAAGTTTCTGTGATGGATGCAGAACTATGAAAATGTTCTGGACTGAGAATTAACCCAGTGCTTACTGCAGGATCCAGATATTTGGCTTTTGCTTGGGCTGGGCACTTTACTTGTAGCCTGTAAGCAGGAAAGGACAAACAAGCAGGAAGCCTGTGGGGATGGATCCAGGTTTGGCAGAAAGGCTGGGAACAGATGGGGGTTAATGGTGACAGTGAAGCAGAGTTGGAGGGTGAGGGTTGACGGATCCAGGGGCATGGGGACACCAGCTGATGGGGAAAAGGTTTCCCCTCCCCACAGCACCCATGTAAGCTGAAGCCAAGAGCTGGGCTGCTTCCAGGCCAGCAATGCTTTTCCTTAGCTTTTGGCAGGAGCTGGAAGGAGCCTTTGCCCTCCACTGAGGAAGGCTGCCAAACACCAGAGGCATCAGCATCTAGCCCTTCCTCACGTGGCATCTGGGGAAGAAACCTCAATCTCAGCCATTCCAGGGATTCCCACAGGTTCCCTGGGGCTCCCACCTCCCATTTTCCTGTGGATTCATTTGATCTCCACCCACACTGGAGAAAAAAAAAGGAACAAAATAGGATGCTGCAGGTTTGTTACCTCACTTCAGTGGAAAGATAGATTTCGTTTGAATCCACTGGAAGATTTATTTCTACAGTCCAAAGGCAACAATTCTGTAGGAGTACCTCAGTCCTTGGAATTGTCTCTATCTCTCCACTAGCTACAGAAGGAAGTGTGAGCTCACTTAGGCTTCCTCTAAGGTTTGGAAAGATGCTACTCACTAGAAATCTGTGCAACATTTACACATGGGAGAGTCAATTCCTCACTTGAACTGGATTGTCTCTGTTCACAGCTATTGAACAATGGTCTTAATTGCTTGGCAACACCAGTAGTTTATTTTCTGCTTTGTAAATCCTCAGACAAGCATTCCCAAAACCAGGCTGGAGCAGACATACCTCCTGACTACTTGCTGGCCTTGTGTTAGCTGTGCAGCGTGTTCCTGACCCTGCCATACATGTCAAACAAACCCTTCAGCTCATCCTAGGCTGCCTACATTAATGATGACTTGTTCCTTAGTATATTAATAAAGTTGGTGGCAAGTACCAGAGAGTGAATGACTGCCCAGACTTTTGAATGCTAAGATTTGGGAAAACCTCACTTGAATTAATGAGGATTTCACAAAAGAGGCATCCTGTCACAACCTTTTCATTTTGTCCCTGTACAGCATGTGACAAAATGAGCCCAAATTAAAGCTTCAAAGCACTGCTGAAGGCCAACAAACAGCAGCATAGAATGTGAGTCCTAGTGCATCTTCTTTTTCTTTATAAACCCTAGGATAATTTGATACTTTATAAATTCTGGGATAATTTAATGCTGCATCAAAGGAAGTTCTTTTGACTACTAAACTGATTTTCAGCGTGTATTTGCACTTGTTTTCACTTTTCCATTGACTATGAAGGCTTTGCTGAAGAAAAGTTGACTTTGATGGAAGCAGTATGCTCTAGGTGAGATACCAAAGCAGATCTATCCTGTGGGGAAAAAGGATGGAAAATTTAATGGGAAAAGAATAGCAGGCACTTATGAAAACGATCTTTCCAAGAGAGGTCAGAGGTCCATTAAAAGAAAAAAGTTTGTATTCAAATGCTCTGTGTCATGCCATGCTAAGGAAGCTTAAATGGATCATGCTCTAACAGTGCAATGCTCTCTGTGGATTAGAAAGGGAAGCCAGGCGTAACCATCTTTCCTATGAATATTTAAGGTAAAAGGGGCAGCCCCAGGATCTAATCCCACTTAAAAAAGGTGGCCTTGAAGTTAAGGGGATCTATTCTCTCACCTTAAAGTCAGACAGGTATATCTGGGCTCAATATAGTAGGATTCTTACATTAAATGTTTTTGGATTGGATACCGTGGAGACTCCAAATCCAGTACTATCTCACTAACACAAGCACCAACAATCCAGCCCAGAGAAACGATATCTTTCTATTCAACTGATGCCACATGGTGAAGACTGTTGCCTGGGTGAAAAAGGCTCTGAAAAGGTAAAGTCTTGTGTTGGCACCTCAAATGAAATAAGAACAGCTGGACCTATGTGTTGCCCTCTGCAGGAATCCCTTCACATAGGAATAATTACATTACTGGCATCGCATAATCAAGTGAAAACAAGGAAATATGCAGGAGCCTGCTGCAGTGAACGGATTATTTCTTGCCACCATCTTTCTTTTTGCTGACTACTTAATCTAAGAAGTTAGTTTAGAAATGAATCCTGCCAGTCTGGAGTATCAGGAGGTGTTAATTTCTCACAGAACAGTTAACAATCCTTCATCCATTGAAGTCAGGAGTACCTTTAAAGTCCAAAGTAGTCAATGAAAGATTATTCACAAAATGGAGCTTTGAATGTTCCCTTGATTTTACTTCTGGAAAAATCATTCCAGTGTAGGTAACAGAAACAGCACTTGGGATCCTCCACTGACACAGGTGGATCTCTGATGGCCTTGGCTGTGTTGCTGGATGCTGGGGGAGGTTTGGAGGTGATCTTGTAACCTGTCTCTCCATATTGTTCTTAAACAATAAATGCAAAAAACACAGTCCCAAAGCATTCCTGAGGGCAGCTGGTTGTGCTGTATCAATCCAGCACGGCTTCACCACAGCCCAGCTGCAGTGGCATCTTCAGGAGCGTAAAATAAACACTTGGGGTTTCTCTACCCTTGAGTCAGCCAGGAGTGTCCACTAGTGACAAACTTCATTCTCCACAGCCAAGGATCTGTAAAGCTTCACCTGTAACATGGCCCTTCCTGGAGAAAAACTATATGACATTTAACAAAGGGACTGATGCTGCCAGGTCGCTGAGCCTTGTTCAGACAAAATACTGAAGAAAGTAGGAGGAGAGGCAGAGAACTTCTAAAAGTGTGACATGGTGAAAGAATTTCAAAGCCAATGCAGTTATTTTAGTATTAATTAAAGCCCAGTTAAGCACAAGGGATTATTAACATTTAAAAAATATTTATAAATAGTTTTAAAGCTTTCTGTGTGAACAAATACTAGATGTGCATCACAGAAAAAAATGTTCCTGGCTCACTACATTCTGAGATGCTTCTTTCCAAGAATTTTATTCAAAGACTTCCTCTTGTTCTGCACATGCTGTTTTTCTTCTAGTCAGAAATGTTGCAGCATATATTGATTGGATTTTATGACTGCCTTCTTCCTAGAAATAGTCCTGAACAATGTGTAGCATTAACGAGAAAAACAAATCACTTGCAATGAAGAGGCGCACTCCCCTCCTCCTTATTTTCTGTCCTTCTGGACAAGAGCCAGTAGGGAGCTGCTTCCAAAGTCTATTTATGAACATGTGTTTACTTTTACATACACGCAGTCTTTACTACATGTGAGCCCTGTGTACGGACCCAATGAAGTCAGAAACTGTGAAAATTGAGAAATTTGCTTTCATAACAGTAGTCTGAGCTGATAATGTTTCTCTGTTTTATATTAGAAAAAGCAGAAGCAGAGTGAGGTTAGCTGGGTTGTGCAGCAGAGCACAGACAGCCTGCAATAGTGCCAGCCACAATGGAAGTTTCCAAACTTCCTGACCTACCCCTCAGACGCAGGATTGTTTTTCCTCTTCTGTTGTTCCACTCCAGAAATCTGATCTTGGGACACAAGGTCTCTTCATATTACAAACATACCAATGTTCCACAAAATGACATAAACTTATTCCCTAAAAAGCTGTGGCTAGCAAATCCCTTAAAAAATCCCTACAAAACCCACAGACAATACAATTTTTTCTGCTGCTAGGAGTCCACATGAGGCTTTAAGATTTGAATGCTTGAAGAGTTTCAAAGAACAGCAAACCTACTTTTTTTTTTTCCTAGATGGAAAAAGTGGAAAAAACCCCATGCATATTTTAATTCACTCACTTTAATGGAGACTTGTTATGACTCTATCAAGCCTGTCCTGAAGCCATACATTAAAACCTGTTGTGCCCATCACTGTCAGTGCCTTTGATGACTTTGGACAGTGACTTATGTGCAAGTACTTACATATCAGTACTGACTTGATGGAACGTCCCTCGGTGGCAAAATTTGATATTCTTTGAATAAATTGCATTCTGATGGGAGGCTTTCCACAAATCAATGGACGGGGGGATAGGAAGCATCACTGGCAGCCTAAAGTAGCAATGATATCCATAGGGAAAACCTCTGAGTAAGTCAACAAGCAAACAAAGTAAATAAACAGAGAGAATAAAGAGCCCAGCTAGATTTTAGAGGTCAGCCCCAGATGTGGCCATTACATCCCACTTGCCATGACCTTTATGCCTCTATGGAGGCAGCTGCTGTAAGCAAATGGACAAAGGGTTCCATTCATAACATGAAAGGCTCATGCAGCTTTTCAGTGTACAGGACCCAGTTATTTGCTGTCATCTTCCTAACCCCATCGCCACTCCTGAAATTCATGCCTAAATTTGCACAGAAAACAAATGGGATCAGGGAAATGCCCCTTTCTGAAGGCTCCCCACAGGCCTCTATAAGGTATTTGTACAAGGTATTTGTATGTGACCCCTGGCAAAGTTTGCTAGCAAACAAAATCACAGCCTGTGCCCAGTATTGTTTGAAGAGCAGGCACAGCACAGCAGTGGTAGCAGCTTTGCTCTGTGTACTGCTGGGTGCTGGGGAGCCTAGGGATTCAGTGTGTGGCACAAACCCAATTTCTCAAGTCTTTAAACAAGCCTGCTGCCAGTTCAGCTCTGCTGCCGTACCTGTTTGACCAGAACCCCTCTGAACTAAATCAAGAACTTCTTGATAGTTCCTTCCTTTTTTTCTCTTTGGAGAGTCCTCTGTTTACATGACAGCATGTATCTTGTGTCTCAGACTGAACATCAGTGGGCTAGATCAGTTTTGTTTGCTCTGTATCATGAAAACCCAAAATTTACAGATCCTACAGGGCCGGATCTAGCTGTGAACTCCTTTGCCTTGTACTTAACAATGACGGTCTGGATGACCCAAAGCCTCACCCAGCCTAAGCTGATCATGCAAGGCCATGGGCAGTGTCAACACTGCAGTCATGAAGCTCCACTACCCACCAGCTTTCTGCCCCTGGCTGTGAGGAGGAGCAGCAGTTTTACCCTTCTCTGGTGAAGGGCACGTATTGCCCTCTTCCAGGGTCTGAGGAAAGCTGTGGGACACAGCTGCCATGTCCAGGGCTGACGGAGAAGTTGCTCAGGGAGGCCTCTGGGTCTGGAAAGGCTGATGCCATGAGGGAGGGTGGGGTGAACATCAGGTGATGTGGATACATCACCTCATGAAACACCTTTTGGTAGCCTGGGGTGGTTCCTAAGAGAAACATTCCCAGGTGCAGTGTTAACTGCGGGCATTAAAACATCGGACAAAAGCAAGTGCCGTGTGGTGGTGGGGCCACCACCTCTGCCAATGGTGGTGGCAGCCAAACGTGCTCCGCCCTGCTGAATGGTCTGTGGGAGATGACAAAACAGCCCTTATCAGCATGTGTTGCAAGATGTGAGACAAACAGCTGATAATTCTCTCTGTGAGTGACTAGGGTGAGGTTAAGAAAAGGGAGGAGCTCAGCAGGAAGAATCCAGACCTGGCATGAGGCTCTTTCAAAGAGCCAGAGTCCCCTGTGATAACCCAGGCCTGGGATGTACTCAATGAAGTTTCTGGGTAAAAGAGCAGCTTCACAGTGTCTTATCTTCAGTCCTTAATTTTATCTTTATTTCAAACTCACTTCAAAGTGTGGTGAGCAAACCACCATGCCTGAGCATGCTGCAGTTTGCAGCAGCTCCATGACAGAAATGTCATGGATATCCTCACTTAAAAAAAAAAAAAAAATTATAGGCTGGGTTATTACAAAGAATTCAGCTTACATCTTGATTTCAAAATTTTAGGAACTTGATGTAGTACACTGGGAGAGAACTCATTGAGAGCAGCCCTGCAGAGAAGGACTTGGGGTTCTGGTGGATGAAGAGCTGGACAGGAACTGGCAATGTGCACCCTCAGCCCAGAAAGCCAAATTTATCCTGGGCTCCATCAAAAGGAGCTCTGGTGAGACCCTGCCTGCAGTGCTGCATCCAGATCTGGGGTCCTCAGTGCAGGAAAGACATTCTGTGGTCAGCTGGGGGTTGGTCTCTTTCTCAAAGCAACAACGGACAGAACAAGAGGACACAGTCTCAAGCTGCGTCAAGGGAGATATAGGCTGGATATTAGGAAAAAATTTTTCACAGTAAGAGTGATAAAATACTGGAATGGTCTGCCCAGGGAGGTGGTGGAGTCACCATCCCTGGATGTGTTTAAAAAAGACTGGATGTGGCACTTGGTGCCATGATCTAGTTGAGGTGTAAGAACTTGGTTGGACTCGATGATCTTGAAGGTCTCTTCCAACCTAGAGATCCTGTGACCTGTTGGAGCAAGTCTAGAGGAGGGACACAAAAATGCTGGAACACTTTTCCTATGAAGACAGGCTGAGACAGTTGAGATTGTTCAGCCTGGAAAAGAGGAGGTTCTGAGGAGACCTTAGATTTGCCTTCCAGTACTTGAAAGGGCTATAAAAAAAGAGGGAGAGCAACTTTTTACATGAGGAGGCAGTGATCATATAAGGAGGGAGAGTTTTAAAATAAAAGTGGAATGATCTATATTATACTTTAGAAAAAAAAATCTGTACTGTGAGGAGTGAGGAACTGGTACAGGTTCCCAGAGAAGTTGGAGGTAGTCTATCCTTGGAAGCATACAAGGCCAGGTTGGATGGGAATTTCAGCCACCTGGTGTAGTGCGTGCCATCCCTCCCCATGGTGGTGGGGGGTAAGAACTAGATGGTCTTTAAAGTCCCTTCCAACCCAAGCCATTCTATGACTACAACGCAAGTATCCATGTTTTCAGGAAGGAAGGGACAGGGAGAACACTGCTCATGCTGCAAGAGCTGCCCTGGCACCCAAGCTGTCTCCAGAGAAATAGAGGCTGTGAGGGCTGGGCAAGCAAGAAGACTCCAAACTGCTGTGATCTTCCCATCCTACACCTGTTCCTCTGTCTCCATGTGATGCCTTGGGACCCTGGAGCTACCAGGGCTCTGAGCATAATGGCTCCTTTGCCTGTGGGCCAGGTTTGAGTGAGGTGATAAAACAGGACTGGTTTTTTGTTGTGCTTCCTCTGCTTCATATGCTAAAACTTGACTCTGGCTTCCATGTTGCAAAGTACTTAAACAGTTCTGTGGTCATCTCCATGGCAGCAGCTCCCATGTTGCCTCCTACCAACCAGTGGCTTTATTTTGGTAGCCTTCTTATAGAAGATAAATATAGATAAGGGTTTTTCTGTTAGAACATCCAGGCATTTAACTAGGAACTCAAAACAGAAGTTTCTGACAGAACTCTTGGTAGTTACATTTTTTTCCCACATTATTTACTGATGTCCCAAGCTTTGTCTGACTAGTTACCACCTATCCAGGAAAATTAAAGCTGTCAGTCAAACCTGACTTATTTGAGAAGCTGGTTTCCTTAAAGGTTTTCTTACTTTAGGTCACTTAGAAAGGTAATATGGTCACGTGGTATTTGGATTGTCATCTTACCTTGAAAAAAGGTGGTCCTCCTTCCTCTTTGTTGCTTAAAATTACTCTGTAGTGGAGATAGCATCTCCTCACAAAAGGTACCTACTCTGGTTCTCTGTGAAAGAACAGACCAGCTGCTTTGCACTAGGCACCCACTCTACAGGGAAAATATAACTCACTCTGGGCATCAGGTGCTCCTCAAGAGAAGTAATAGGATGTTTCTATCTGGTGTTAGATGTTTCTATTTAGTATTAGCAGAAATAAAGCACTCAGTGTGGACTTTACATTTAGAGGCATGACTACTGTAGGAACCTGATTTAAATTGCTTCACTAATTCACAAATGAATAACTTTGTTTACAACACCTGTTGCATCAGTGTGATGAGCTACACACCAATCAGCTGATATTGTGAGACTGAGTCAGAAGTTTCAGACAGAAGAGCTGCTTAGGTCACCCTGCCCATCCCTTCGCTACTCTGCTGGGCTTCCCTATAACTTGTTTCTGCACTACTTTTTTAAAATTCAAAGCATTTAATGTAACAGGGTTTTCATCACCAGTTTCTGAATTTTTTCCCACTGTGAGATTTCCTTGTTAGGAAAGAACTGGAAATGGACTCTTATTCTGCCATGTCACTTCATCACAGACTAATAGAATACAAGGCTGGAAGAGACTCAGAGATCATCTGGTCCATCTCTATGCCTAGAGGCAAATTCAACTATAATTAAAACATTTCTGTCAAATGCGTGTTCAGCTTGCTCTGAAAGATCTCAGCTTCTTCCGGCAATACCAGAGCTTGGGTGCTCCTACAGTAATAAAGTTTCCCTAATGCCTAAATATTTCCTGTTTCATTTCATGCTCACTGCATTTCCATATCTCTCCCAAGGGGGCATGGATTACAATTACTACTGCTTTTTTTCGCTTGCAATATTTTTATATATTTTTCCCTCTAAGTGAGGGTATGAAATATAGACTAATCTGTTCTTCTGCAGATATTAGGCCATATCTCTGAGTCTTCTGTTTTACTTCACCTTCTATCAGCTAAAAGAAATATCCTAATTCTTAAACACTCCATGTTTAGTTGGGAAAAGTACAGTTTGGCTTAAAGCTAACAGACTGGGCATGTCATAAAGACTCTCTTTAGGGGACAAAGGGCAAATTTTACTTTCCACCACGAATTAAAGTTTTCTTAAAAATATTATTGAATTTCTCCTGACAGTTTAGGACAATATTATTTATTTGAGACATCAGGAGAACTGTGCAATAATGCTTGTGATATGCCCACACTCCTAGAAAGAAAAAAGCTCAGGTAGCTCCAGAGGAGATCTAGGTCTCTTGGCTACACTGGTGCTAAAAAATTAACAGTGACAGTGCCCATGCTGTGGCTTTGACACTAACTGGTGTGATCCAGTCACCTCCTGCTGTTAAGCTCCATCAGCACTCCAAACCAGTCCACCTTCTTGAGAGGCCTGTTGGAAATGCTCTGTGCTCATTCCCAAGCTGGGAGCTGCCAGCTGGCTGTGGCAGCACCCTTGCCAAGTGCTGTTTTTCCAGCATCAGGGCACAAGCCAGAGTGTCCCAGTGCCTCTGCCTTTGCCTTGACCCTGATTGTCTTGTACAGGCACAGCACTCGTGTCCTATTTCACTAGCTTAAGTGCAAGGTCATCTTTTCCCCACATTAGCTTGTTCTCTAAGGTCAGCAGGGTGCCTGCTGAGGCTGGCACAGCTAAAGGAAAGACTTAATGCATTGTATCTGCTTTAAAATAATTTTTGCTCATGTCAGTTTGCATTTCCAAGCCTACTAAATAGGAAAGGCAGACAGCTGATTTTACAACAGCGACTCAAAAAATTGACAAAATATAATTCATTAAATACCAAATTTTTCCATTAATTGCAGGTCTGAATGAAAGCTCCTTAGGGCTGTTTTTCAAATGTGAGCAGGAACAGAGATTAGACAACTCAAAAGATCAAATACTTAACTGCAACATTAACTGTATTTTCAAAATGTTGGCAGGGATCCTGGAGAGTCGCGTGGTTGTTGCATGAGTACACAAAGAATGTTTTACAGGACTGCCTCTGATCACTGTTTTTCAGAGGAACTGAATGCACAGGCAGCAGCATTTTGTAAAATAACCAACTCTATTGCAACACACTGTTGACTTTTCTGCTAAAGAAATGTACTGTTTTCCTGTGGCAGTTCCTATTATGATGTTTCTGAGATTTATTTTTTGGATAATAGAATTTTGATTGTTTTTAAGAAAGAAAGAAAAAGAAAGAATGTGCCCTTGCAGCCCTGAAATCCAGCTGTGTCCTGGGCTGCATCCAAAGCTCCATAGGCAGCAGGGTGAGGGAGGTGATTCTGCCCCTCTGCTCTGCCCTGGTGAGACCTCACATGGAGTCCTGCACCCAGATCTGGGGCCTTCAGCACAGGAAAGATGTGGAACTGCTGGAGCAAGTGCAGAGGAGGCCACAAAGGTGATCAGAGGGCTGCAGCACCTGTCCTCTGCAGGCAGGCTGAGAGAATTGGGGTTGTTCAACTTGGGGAAGAGAAGGCTCTGGGGAGACCTTATGGCACCTTCCAGTACCAAAAGGGGCAACAAGAGAGCTGGAGAGGGACTTTTTATGAGGACTTGTAGGACGGTGAACATCTTTTAATTGAAAGAAGGTAGGATGGGATTAGATTAGATATTAGGAAGAAATTCTTTACTGTGGGGATGGTGAGGCACTGAAACAGGTTGACCAGAGAAGTTCTTCATCCCTGGAAGTGTTCAAGGCCAGGCTGGATGGGGCTTTGAGCACATCAGTCTCATTAAAGGTGTCCCTGGTAGAGGGGTTGGAACCAGATGGTCTCTCAGGTTCTTTCCAATGCAAACCACTCTATGACACCTCTTAAATATGCATATGCAACAGGAAAATGCAATTATATTGAATTCAGCATTTGCATACAGCATGCATCTATATTTCAATTATTAATTTAGCCTACAAGAGTACTTCTGATTATTTAATTATTAGTGTAATAGTGCCAGTATTTTTATTCTGTTTCTGAGAATAAGAAAGATAGACCACTTGTTAAAACAATGGGCCATGTGGAAAGAGGTCTGTTCCTAATTCAGATGCTGGAATTCCTTTGTAATGCAGAATAAGTAATTTAATCAGGGTGTATTTCAATTTCTTAATTTGATAAATGGAATTTAGAATATCTTCTGGTCCACAAGGTTGTTGAGAGACATGGTAAAACTCTGTTTGAATATTGTGGTGCAATCCTTAGTGGAATGATCCAAGTGCAACATATTGTTGTGAACAGAGAAGGGCTATGTGCCAGACCTCTCTGTCTTCCTCTGATTGTGCCACCTCAAACTTACTTGTCACATCCCTCATATGAAATGATATTCTAATTATACATGTACCAGAGTGTATGAGTGTAATTACTGGTGTAATTAACAGTAATGGAACCTTTAAGAACTGGACATACCAGAAGTAGGTGAATTTATTTCCGTAGTGCTTGTTTGGCTATTTCTGACTGCTCCCTATTTGTAGTGGTTTCATGATCTTTATTCAAATGGAAGAAAGTTCAGAAAAAGGATGATTTCATGCCTTTTCTATTTGCTCAGTAAAATTCCACAGAATTTTATGTATATTCTGGGTGTCATATAACTTAAGAATGATAGAGAGAAGAATGTTTTTTCTTTTTTCCTGGTGAGCATTTGTTTTTGAAAAATGTTGAGATTTCAATATGAAGGAATATGGGTATTTTGAGAACACACCACCAGCAAATCTGGCCATAACTTTTCTAGGCAAGAAAGGGAAAATCTTTCAAATTATTTGTTTATATCACCACCACCATCATCACCATCATCATATTTATTGAACCTGTAGAGTTAGTCTTTCAGTATGAAATTTCACTATAGAATAAGAAGTATGATAAAATGCAGTTCACGATTTATCTTCAATAACTTTTCCTTTTATTTATATGTGTCCCTTCATCTCCAGCAACACTGAAAGCTTACCCTACTTAGTGGGTATTAATTAATGTCAATATGTCTTGCAACTGTGCCTTCTTTAAAAATGAAATCACCATTCACTCCTAGTTCTGTGCGTTCATAAAGAGGTTGTCACAGTAATTGTCACCTCAGCTGTGGGCTCTGTCTCTGGAAGTACAGTCACTCTGCTGAGGCTCCTGTGCTGCCTGTCTGCAGAGGAATTACTCATGGAATAAACTCATGCCTCTGCTATGCAGACCCTGAGCACCAGGTTGCTTCAAAGGGGCTGAAGTGTGTCCTGCTTGTTCTACAGAACTGCTTTTCCAGTCCTGCCGGGTACTAGAGGTCTTCCTGTACTGTGAACACAGCTAGGGATGATCCCATATGAAAAGATCTTTGGCATCCCCATCCTGCAAAAGAATAAACAGGGATTGTTGTCTATGCTTCTTCAGAGCTCACAGAATTTGCAGGCTTCCAAGTTCTCTCCAGCTGATGATACACATCCTACTAGTAGAGGACTAAATCCTTCTGCAAAACCCCTGAAAACTGATGTGGTGGAAAGAGAGAACATTTCTCAGTCCAGATAAAAAGTGAGGATGACACAAAGGCCATGTGACTTACAAAGGAATCTTAGGGGAGGTATTCATTGAAGCTGAGTTTCAAGTACCATGATTGAGGCCTGTATACATTAACTTCTGTGTATGGTTAATTAACAACCTTATTTTTCGTTATGTTTTGTTTCTTTCAGATTCCATTGATGAAAGATCCTGGCTGGATTCGAAATGTCTGGACACGCAATCTAAATGTAGGAATTTAATTGTTCATTTGCTTTTTAACTCCAGTGCCTTAGAGCAGGCCCAGCTTGAAGCCCAGTGGTCTTTGGTAGAGCAGGATAAGGAGTGGTTAATTCTTGCCCACTTCCTGGTACCCCGTGCAGAGTGTCCAAGTGTCACTCTTTGGACACTGTGTTACTAAATGTCACCACTATAATGCGGTATTTTTATTCCTGTGAAAGGCTGGGTGGCTCTGTGAAACTGGTGGCCCTCATATGTGGCCAGTACTAGCAGGATAAGGACGGAAACAACATAAAAATTTGGAAATTTGGCACTTGACCTGGGCAATAAGCACAGAGTGAGCAAACTTGTGGCAAATGTGAGATTGCAAGACGTGTCCTGAGCCAGGGAAAACGTGCCCAGACATTCTTGCTGCTGTTTTCCTGCAAGGCAGAGAGCACATCTGTGAGGTGGTGGTCTTGGGACACAGCCATGGACTGACAGAAGAACCACTCAGGAGAAGGAATGAGAGGGGGAGAACAGCACTTCCCACATCACTTGTAGAACTGCCACTGCTGAATGGTTGGCGGAGGAGCAAGAGAGGCAGATCCAGGGAACAACCTGATGCTTGTCTTAGTGACTTGGGACTCTATTCCTCAGTGTGACCTACTCTTACAGTGATGGTGGGGCAGAGTGTTTAGAGGCTGACTTGACTGAAATCACAGGTAAGTCCACAACATTTATACCCAGCAGGAAGCAGAGCTGTGCAATCACATCCGCTTAGCTGAGCTATTGGAGCCACTGTCCAGCTCTTCCAGATGTATTAGCCTGGGTGGAGTGTGCTGTTAGCATAGCTACACTGCTATCTCATGTAAATCCCATTCTGGGGGTTCCAGATAACCTACACAGTGCAGTGCAGGGTACTACATCCTCTATGGTTTCCAGAGGAACCTTCCTGACCCAGGAGCCTGTGGAGATGGAGACTTGCTTGTAGCTTGTCTGTGTGGGAGCTGGTTGGCAGAGCCTGGCAGTGTCTCAGTTGGGTCTGGCAGATGTAGGAAGGTATGTCAGCTTCCACAAACTGAGGATCTAACCTTCATGCTGAGCTTGATATTAGCAGTGTCATGTAGACCGTTAGATAAGCCAAACAGGCAGTCTGAAATGAGGATGGGGTTGGTCGCTGTTGGCAGGGGTTGGGTTTGGACATGCAATTCAGTAGCTGTGCTTTGCAGACAGAAAGGTACCTGGGAATTCAAAATGCCAGTAAAATAAACAGGGAAGGAACTCCAGTTAGCAAAGGACAGTATAAAATGTGAAAATTAAACACATGTGAAGTGATACTACAGATCTTTTCATTCTGAACTTTGGGAACATTCAGATCTCCATTTAGGTGAGATCCTGAAATTTACAAGAACATCTGCTGGGTAACCAAAACAGGCCATGTGAACTTGTGCTGCAACTTTGAAAGAATGGAGAATAATGCTTGCAGTAAGATTATACTTAAAGAAGGATCAGGTTATGGGTTATTTGGGCAAAATTTTGAATTATTTGAATGTATCAGTACTATGATTTTTGTCCTAAATTTCTCATAAGCTAGTACAGAAATACATGAAGAAGAGGACGAGGAAGAAGAATTCTGTAATGTGGATGTGCTACATTTAAAATCTACTCTACAGAAAGAAGATTGTGGGAAACTAGCTAACCACTAATGATAAAAAAATCTTAGAGACTGTGCAAATAAAAGAGGTGTTTGCACTAAGCTGTGCCAGTATCTGCAGAGAGAAGTTGCCAGTATGAAACAGAAAGTGAGAAAAACATATCAGGCTGAATCCACCACAGGAAGCAGAACAAATAACATCTGACCTGGACAAGGTAGATAAGCAATAAGCATGATCCCAAGCCCACGCAAGCAACATGAAAAACATGCAGGGTGAATGAACTGGGCTGTCATCTAGGGCTGCAGGGGAGTGACATCTGATATCACTGGGATGACTGCAAGGGGAGGCTTTTTTGTTAGTGCCCAAATTGCAGTGTGGGGGTTCGAACAGGGAAAACAGTGTCTGAAGAATTCACATCAGAAGCAGACATGTACCTTGACATGACTCTGAACTACCTGTGGGTATGACTTTGTTTTTTATTCTATTAAATAGGATTATTTTCTTTGTTTTCTGACCAGTCCTTTATCTCTTCTTGTACTATGGCAGAGCTTGATACAAAAAACTGCTTTCCCATTCCTAGTCTTGCTTTAAAAAAAAAAAAATCTTCACCTGTTTGAAACAATAAGCAAGCCCTTTGCTTGTGTAATACAGAGTTCACTGGCTTGAAAGGGATTATATTGCTCTGTGTGAACTGAGCACCAGGCCTGATACTTTCAGACTCTAAACTCACTGGGATAGGAATTCTCTTTGTGCATGATACGACCAACACAATGTGGCTGATGTGTGAGCAATAGTAAAACAAGCTGATGTTGTTTTTGTGGGCAGAAGCTGCTGGCTTTGGGAGACTGTGCACAGTATGTAGATTTGTCTGAAGTACATATGGAATGAGGGTAGCAGGAATGAGAAAAAGTACCTGATGAATTCTCATATTTGCATAATGGAATATGGAAAGCATACAGACCACTAGGACAAAGATTTCTCTTCCAGGATGTGCTAGACCTAATGAAATAGATTTCCCTAATTTCGCCAAAGTATATTATTTCTATAGATTTACACAGTGCTTGTTTTAACACACACTTCTACTGTATTTATGGAACAAGGATAAATTATTTTCACAGTATGTTAATTTTTGAATGCACCTATTTTCTCAAAACAACTCCAAAACATAATGTTTTTAAACAGTTCTTGCATGTATGCACAAGTGCTGGTAAGCTTTTTTCAAACAGTGAACAGGAATACATGGAGACAGAATTGATCCATTTATGTAAGGGCAGGATCTAAAGAGCTACACGTAGAGCAGGCAGGGTTGATAACACATTCATTTATAGTATCTTAATACTGGACTAACTAAAATTGTTTCAACTTTGTCAGTTCAACACTGAATTACATTTCCTTCTGATGGATCATTGCCTCCTGAGAGCCATTCAAATACATCATACTTTGTGATCAGATTACACAGACGTAATAAACCCCCCTTTAAGATAGGTGTGTGTTCCACTTGCAAAAACTGTTGTGCATTTTGGACTTCAAGACTCTTTTACACTGAAGTTTCCATTAGAGTAAAATTTTAATTTTTGCTCAGCTTTCAACACAATGGCAGAAATCAGAGAAAAAAAAAAGATTTCTTTCAAACCACAGACTACAGTTCCTCCACTGGTTCATATAGCCTTTGTCACAGCAAATCTAAATTTAGTTTTCCAAATAACTATTTTTAGACTGATGGAGATGAAATGTTGTTTAATTATAGTTCTAAAATAACATTCACTACTGTGTTCAGGGATTTTAGTGCTATAACACATCTAGAGAGATTATACTCATTTTGACACTGAGACTATTTTGAGGGAAGGATTTACTGAGTTACCTGGGACACTTCTGCCACTCATAGAAATTTGAACATGAAATTGACATGAAGTACCATTTTCATGATTTTGCAAACTTAATCACACCTATTAATGGTATTAGCATTCCAGTTGTAGAAATCATAAACTTAAGCTAATTTCTCAGATAATATCACATACTTATGCAAGTCCTTACAGAAGATGTAAAGAATGACAGCAGCTAAAAAACATTCATAAATGACAATGTTCCTGCTATAACTCAATTGACTTAGAGGTTCTAGTTAGAGTTTTATACAGGTTCTCAGCCTAAATCAGGAGAATGAAGTGCTCAGATAAGAGAAAGAATACAGTATTTACTGAATAATTGCCCAGGCTTAATGCAAATAATTAAAGAGAATTTGTTGTCTTGTGATGTGCAGGATTTAATTCTGTGCCTCAGCTTGTCCCTAGGATTTTCACACAATTTTGATTATTAACTTTACCTATAACAATATATTTTTAAGAACAAAAGAGCCAACAACAACAAGATTGTCAGCTTTTATAGCAACCAAGACTGAAAAGATTATATGCTTAAACAAAATATATTTTAAACATTGTCATTGTTCCATTTAGTTCAAATTTTGCCTGACAAAAATTTATCACAAGGATTCAATGGATGATTGTACTTTAAATTCAAAACAAACACAGTCCTTGGCTCAAATTGTAATCACTAAAATCCGCAATAATGGAATTAAAAAGGAAACGTTTCTAAGACAGATTATCCTCAACCAGTATCTCACCTCTCCCCCTGATTCTCCCGATAAAGAGCCTTGAGGTTAAAGATCAGAGAGATCTGAAATCTGTGCTGCCAGATTAAGGTGTCTTCAAGTTTGGCACAGAAGAAGGAATGAGAGTACAGTGTGGAAAGATCTTAGGGCCAGAGCTCCTTCATGCCTCTGTTACAGAAAGCCCTGGGAAGGTAAAGCAGGAGTCCTTCAGGTGGAGGCACAGGACCCACACCTGCTGCAGAGGCTGAATTGGGAAAAGTACCCTTTTAAATATTACACACAATTGTTAAAAAAACCAGAACTGCTCTAACCTGGTTATATTCTGTCACTTCAGGTATTCAAGAAAATTGAGCATTAGTGAGAGAGGAAAACACTAAGTAGTAAGGGGTTGCTTTATCTCACCTTTTTTTTTACAGCAAAACTAATAAACCTTTCTTTACTTTGGATGAAGGGATGAAGATGTGAACTTTTGGGTAGTACCTGCAGAAGCCTCTCCCGTCAGTTCAGTGGTGAGGGAGAGAGCATGTCTCTTCTCCTGACAGGCTGCTCACAATCCTCCATCGGCCTCCTTCTTGAGGGGTGATTAAAACCCTTTTCATCCAGTTTATATGACAGCCAGAACTAATCACAGTACCTGGGAGAGAACAGAATTATCTCACTTCAAAGCCAAGCAAACCTGCTTCTTGTAATGCCAAACCAGGGACAGAGTGCCCCTGCATTCACCAAGAGCCACACAGCACAGCTCTCCCTCTACCCTGGTCTGCACAGAAGTGAAGAATTTTTCTGTCAAAGAGAAGCACTAAATATTGCTACTTGTATTATAAAACACATCTAAGATACTTCATCTCCATGGAGTTATAAAATGAACTTCAAGCTGACCTATAATAGCACTTAATTCTTAGCCCACCAGAAGAAAAAGCTTTACACAAAACATCTACTAATCATCTTATTATCATAAGTGCAGCTGTTACATCTTTGCTACCTACAGTTTGCCTGGTAAGGTGGAAACAACACAGTGAATTAATCAAGATGTTCAGTTTTACAGTCCCCAAGCAATAACTTCCAGAATCTATTTGCAAGGATAATTTGATACTGGTAGGCACTCTGATCTGGAAATTTCAGACATGAGGCTGAGAGAAAAGCAACAAACTTCTCAACAGAAGGAGTTGGTTTCCAAATATCTTTTTCCTCTTTGGGATTAAGATTGCCATTTTAGTTTCCAAGCATTGCAGGTACTGTGAAGAAAAGATTATACCCTGGGAAACAGACCAGCTTTGTTTGAAGTTCTCAAAGCATGTTTTGTACTATTTTGTTCTGAACAAATAATACTGATGATTTTGGTTTGCTGTGCTTTGAAAACAGCATTTAGGCAAAAGCTTTGCTGGTCTTGCACAGATGCATTGGACTGATGAAAAACTAGATTTTGGGCTGGAAAGCATTTCTGTCCATGACAGGATGGAGGAGCTGTGTATGAGCTCTCATTTCTTGTATGTGTGTGCACTTAGACACCAGCATGTATTTTACCTGAGCAGGATACAGGTCTGTGTTTGAACTAGCACATGCAGGAATTATGGTCTTGGCTGAAGAAAGAACACGTTGATGATGTCACTGTTATATCCTTAATCTCACATCGTGATTGCTTTGCTTTATCAGGGCTCAAGCTTTTCTAAGCTTTTTAAGATTATATTTAGAGAGCTCAACTGTGGCTATTTACAGATTTGGAGCTAAATTGCTTTCTGATGAGATTGAACTCATACAAGTGTACCTCCAGCAGGGCTGATATATTTAGCCTCTCTTGTTCCTAATTTAAATACTCCACACTCTTCTGCTTTGATGATATTTGGATCACAGGAGTCTATAGAAGTCTCTGTCTCTCAGTAGCCAAGTACTTTGTAGCAGAGAAGTTACTTTTCTGACTGGGGAAAGAGCAGCTAGGATACAAAGGAAGCATTGAGGTTTGCATGGTTGGATGTGGATCTAGAGGAAAAAGAAAGGCTCTTCTGAGAACCTTCATCATCAAGACTTGTTGTATTCTGAGAAGCAAAAAAACAACTTGTCTAGTGGTTCATTTGCTAGAGATCCCCTTTTCCTCTTTTTTTTTTTTTTTTTTTTTCAGTGAGGGGGAGGAAAGGGTGTATCTGTCACAAACCCCAGTCCAAAAGCACTTGGTTCAAAATCAAGTTTGCTTATGCAATGCACACACTGATGGCATGAGAGATGTTATCATTATAGATGAGGATTTAGGTACATGATCAATGCTTCCTGCCCTGCCTCTAATTCCAGTTGCAACAGTTCCTGGAAAATCGCAATCCCACATTTGATCATTTGACAAAATAATCCTCTCAGTTTTGCTCTTCACTGGTTAGTGCCATGCCTCATTGTTGACTGAAACTTTATACTACTTCTGATGACATCACAGTCCTCCTGAGGATGTTGTCATCATCTCACCTCTTAACACAGAGGTCAAAGGAGAAAGATAAGAAATGATGTCAGAAGTGTATTGGCTGCCATGTGCAACTGTCAGCAAATGATTACAATGCTCAGGAACTGTGATGATACAGAAAGCAAAATACCAAAGCTAAAACTGTCAAACTGCAAGGATCTCAGCGGGACAGACAGGAAGCAAAAGCAGCAGCACAGTCAAAACTGGCAACAAGTTAGAGTCAAAGGCGGGGGGTAGGGAATGTTTTAGAAATCTCTGCAACTAAATAACATCTACATATACTTAAAAAAAATGGTCTCCAATCAAGCACTTAGAAGCAGATTAAATGCCAGTATTTACATGCTACAACACCCTGCACTGCTGTGCCTTCAAATGAAGGATGAAGTACTAGATAATTGTACTTGAAGGAAAAGGAAGAGAAAAAGAAAGGGGGGAAAAAAGTGAACCAGACAGAGAATTCAGTAGATTATCAGAGGCAGCTGTAGGTACTGTATAAAAATATCTACTCATGTTAGGAGAGAAATTCCTTTGTTAGGATGGTGGGATGTTTAATCAGGTAATTACAGTCAGTCAAACTGCTTTGTGATGTTTACACTGGAATAAAACTAGATCAACTCTTAATTTACACTGCATGAGCTACTCTGAGTTTATTACTTATATAAAGAAAGTCAGCATGACTCCTGAGCCATCTTTGCTTATGAGTTAATTATGAATTAAAAGCTAAAAGCTCATCTTTTCTATTTACTGAATAATTTTTAACTGCACATTGGGCATGCATTAACAATTGCAGTCATTCATAACCCAGGTCCTGAACATCAACCCTAGTTTTAGTGGGGAAAGCCAGACATTACTGCTAATGCACAATGGTTTGAATGGTTATTTTGCTCACTGGCAACATTTTTGCTAGAAAAATCTAGTGTCCTAAGATGGAACTGAAGGCTTTTTTTTTCTGTGCTTGTCAACTCTTTTTAAACGCAGTTTTATTAATTTACAAAAGACTATACAACTCAACTTTCTTCTTAAGTGTATTTTCATAGTAACTATGGGCACAGATCATAGGCTAGAACTCCACTATGCCAGAACTGTACAAACACAGAGTGAATACATAACTTATGAGGTTTTTGAAACCAGAATCAGCGTTAGGTAATAATGAATTAATGTAAATTGACCATCAAAGGAATGGAAAGAAAAACTTCCATGAGCAGGTCCTTCAAAAATTTGTGGATAGTTTTAGATCAAACTTTGGTAAACAAACATCTATTGACTAACACAATGCCTCCAGAAAGACACCTGTCAAAGGGGAAACCTTTCAGGAAGAAAACAATACTTCAGAATTTCACCATTTCTCAGTGTATGTTGGAAATTACATTGCCAGGGACTTCCCTCTTGCTAGGACCGTACTACCTCTGCCAGCTAGTCTGTGGGTAACTCCAGATTATTTTTTAGGAACCATCCCTGACTGTACTATCCTCCAAACTCTGCACTGGGCTGAGTCAAATCCACAGCCATGACCATGCTAAGGCTTGGGCAATATCAAAGTACTGGTTATGTACTAGTGTTTGGTCCTCTAGATAGAAATAATTGAGAACAGCTATGAGCTGAAGTGCAGCACAAGTAAAGATTTCAGAATGAGTTGGCAGAGGTTGTTCCAGGGGAGTAATCTGAGGAACCCCACTCTGCACACGGGTCACACCATGAATAAGAATAGAGTGAAAAAGCACGGAAGGATGGTGCCTTGTTGTTAGGGGAAGCTCACTGCTGCTATGCAAGCATTTGGCACTTCTCACAGCACCTTGTGTGTATCATGGCTGTATTTACTCTGCTCTGTAGGAAGAGAAAACATGACCTTGCACATGGAATAATTTAAAATGTAGAGCATTATTCTGTGGGCTATTTTATATCAAGCAGCAGATGGTTGGACATGATAAGTAACTAAACACAATATAGTGCTTCCAAAAATGAGAACCTAGCTTCTGGATTTCTGAAAGAAGCATGAAAGGGTGGGTGTTGTTAAGACTGGAAAGACAGTGTTTTTGATTCAGTATGTTATGATCATGTTTTGCCTTTAGCATAGTAGAAGACCATAGTGGACCAATATGTTAGAGGAGTCCTCCCACCCAACATAGATGGTGATGGCTGGAGGCTACCACTTTCTCACAGGGAACACAATGTGGGACTGTATTCCACACAAATATGGTGAGCAGAGCACTGGTAGAATCCACAGTCAACACAGGTAAAACTTCTTGTATTAACAGGCATGGGATTATTTACCAACATTTCTCATTGCCTACTGACTGCCCACTGGCAAGAGATTAGATATGAAATGCCTGGGAAACGAAACTGCAGTTGTGTATTAATTTCTCTTTGGGACTAAATACACAGTCTTGTTTGTCATGCCTGGGCAGAAACTGTCTTGACTGACTTTTCTGTTCTAAAACTGAAGTGTACTCATTAGTGTAGCTGTGCAAGCAGGAATGGAGGAGAGAACAAGAAGTAGGGATTGGAGTGTGTGAGTTTGCACCAGTCCTATCACTCAGTGGCTCTGTCTTAGCTGTGAGCTGTACAAGGACTGGCCAATATGGAGAGAGAACTAAGGGAGGTATAGGAGGAAGATGTGTCACAGAAAAACAGTTTGAAGGATTACAATTGGGTGATGACCTACTGAAGATTCCACTAAGATTATTTTAGAGTGTAAGCAGAAATTTAACAAAAATGGAAGGCTTTTTTCTAATTACTCAGAAAGGTACCCTTCCCAGGCTTCAGCTGCATGTTCATTTTGGGCATTACAACACGGAGATGCAGGAAATCCAGCTCTTAAAAACCTTTTTTCAAGACTTTTGAGAGCTGGATTTTAGGTTTTTTTCAAGCCTTAAACTACTGAAGCAGAGTGCTTCAATAATGACCTTTGATTTTTTTTGTGTGTGTGCGCGTGTATAATCTTTGGCTTTTGTTTTTCCCCGCGTTACTCTGTTTCCTGTTCATTTGTTTTGCACATGGCACCACCCTCTCCTGAGTTCTGTGAACAAGACTTCAAAAAGGCCTGGGAGATTCCTTCATCAGTTCAACACGGACATCCACTTCCCTTTTTAGCCGTGTAAGGCGATCAGTGCTAAGTGAGGTTACAATACGGTTTACATACAAGGAAACCACTATCAGGTGGAGAAGCTTTATTTCATCGCATTTATTTAAAGTGATAAAGCGTCTGATGCTGAAGGACGTGTTCCCGATGGCGAAGAATGCTAGGCTCTGGCAGCCCAAGCGACGCCTGTCATGGACTTGCCTTTCGTCAGCCCCGGCTGAGCGAGTCCCTTTTCCCCTCTCCGTTTATCCCAACTAGGAACCTGACTCGCCCTCGGCAGCGGGATCACCCCACACCACACCACACCACCGCGCCAACGCCCCGCCCCGGCCCGCGGCGGCTGCGGCAGCTCGGGCCCCGGCGGGCGGGCGAGGCTGGCCGGCGCTGGTCGGCCCGAGCTGTGCCCCCGCCCGCCGCGCCTCCGTGGGCCTGCGCTGTGCCCCCGGCCCGCGC